>NW_019281641.1:6228-17689 GCF_000648695.1 Onthophagus taurus | reverse complement strand
CACTGTGTTCGTAAACTTGTTTATTAAAATAGAACGATATACATGTGGTCGGTTCGAGGTATTGGAATAAGACTGAACTTGTTCGTAACATCCGAAGAGAATTAAGAATTCTCTTCGTTAGAAACCGGTAAATATGTCTCATCGACTTAACGCACATGGCGATTACAAAGGTAAATATCTTCCAACAAAAATTTAATACACACAACTATTACAAAAATCTTATTGTATCTTGAAATCTCTCTATCCGTATCGACACGTGTTAAATGCAGATTATTAACTGATGCATTGATTTTATCTCACTTCAACCACTGTGATTCGGTCTATGGTCCCTGCTTAACTAAAGAAAATCAAAGAAGGGTGCAGNAGATGGGCGGAGCTTATATCGACTCCAAACATTTTCATAGCTAAGTGTGTTGCTAACGGTAAATCACCATATGCAATTTTTCAATTAGTGTTAAAATAAAATAAACTAAGTGACTTTTTATGACATTTTTATTACGGTTTATCATTAGCAACTGTAGTTAGCAACGAAATTGTTTGGAGTCGATATAAGCTCCGCCCATCTCTGTGACGTCAGTCTATTTATCATTGCCTACTTATAAAATAATGTATTTTATTCAATTTCAAGGTTAATTATAAAGGTAAGTATAGAGTATTATATATCATTGAAAAGCTTGAAAAAAATCCAATTCAATAAAAAAATAAAATATAGGTGGTTCCATTTAAAAAAACCTAAGTTGTGTTTATAACTCGAAAACCGTGATGACTAGAAAAATTCTACGTGCACCATTGGATTCTCCGTAAAAAAATCTATTAGAACCCGTTTTTACTTTTTTACTAAGTTTCCGGATAGCCGAGATACGGGGTATCTCGGTGCCTGAAAATCGTAAATTTTGAAATACTCCCTGTATATCAAAAACGAAGAGGTCTATGAAAATTTGGTTTGAGGCATTATAAGTTTCACAAGAAAGTAGCTCAGGTTCGCGAAAACCGCAACTTTCTATCTTTCATAATAACTGAGATATCCTACAAACCCATCGAAATTTGGACACCCTGTACAATACATCCATTTTGAATATAATTTTAGTAGAGAAAAGACACCTGTATATACAATTTAGCGATTTGGGATTCCAGTTTCATCGTAGTGTGGATAATGTAATAAAAGTAAGTTTTACGATGATGATTGTTTTATTTTTTATGTTTCGGTGCGACAATTGTTTCGACCAGTATGGTCTTCTTCATAGGCACGACGTCAAAAGAGGTTAGATGTTGAGACGGAGAAATAAAGTTGATTTAGTAATTAGTTTATAAAAACGGTCGCAAAGGGGTTGTGTACATTTTAGTTGATACATTTCCTCGAATCGGAACGTTGTTTACATTAAAATTTGTTAAGGGAATTTGAAAACACGTTGAAAAGTGAGGTTAAACAAGGATCATCGTAAAAAAGAAACAAAACGTTAAGAAAACAAAAGGATGAACTGTTAAATGAAAAGAACAAAAATTAAGAAAAAACTATGAAAAAATATAAATTAAAAGTGAAACGGTACTTTTCCGTGAGGCGCAAAAGTCCGACTGTACGGAGTAAGGTGACTTTCATCAAAAGGTGGGGGTGGGAGTGGGGGTTAAATGAAATTTAGGAAAAATCTATTATTGTTGAAATCGGTTAAATCGTTAAGCAGTAGATCTGATTTATTAGTGTGAATGTAAAATTCTTCCAATAAATCTAATTCTTTGGATTTTTTGATGTTTTTAAGGAGTTTAATATTACAGGAATCTGTTTTATGTTTAGTGGATTTGAGATGTTTATAAAAAGCTGACGAGTCCTTGGTAAGATGTTNCGTCTCAACATCTAACCTCTTTTGACGTCGTGCCTATGAAGAAGACCATACTGGTCGAAACAATTGTCGCACCGAAACATAAAAAATAAAACAATCATCATCGTAAAACTTACTTTTATTACATTACCTGTATATACAGGTTGCCGCTAGCAGATTTGGCTAACAGATTTGGTTTAGTTATAATGATTTTAATAACATAAAATATTAACATAAAATTTGGTAGTTAGATGTTTTCGAGCATGAGAAATACGAATTTGATATTTGTTTTGTGATTACTCGTAGAGGGCGCTAGATACACGCTGCTCGTTTGATAAATCAAATCATAAGTTTATTCGAGGTGCTCGTTTCGCAAAAAATTTTCAGTTTTCTCCAACTTCCGGTTATATCAGAAATGGACCCCAACTTCGTTATTTTAAATGGAATGTACCAATTTTTATTGAGAGAGAGAGAACTAATTCTTTATTGGTTATCGACCGTTAGCTTATTAGGCCCTGGTCTAAACAGTTTATATAAATAAAGTAATAAATGTGCTTACAATACAATTCATTACAGTAATATAATATATAATTTCAAATATCTTCTTCTGTATCCATCGTAAGTGCTTCATAGATTGTCCAATGTTTATTGAGATTATCTTCTTCGTCTTTTTTTTATCTTGCTTAGTTACCAAGATATTCGATTTTTAAAATATAATTATTATAACTTTGACATTTTTTAATATAAATACGTCGAGTTTGGCATCAAATGAAAAGGAATTTAAATTCTTATTAATTCATGATAAATTTGATAATAAATTATAAAGTACAAAGATAATGAATGGGAAATGTGATCTTATCCAGCTAGGACAGTAGGTATACATAAATGATAAAACATAAAATGTATAAGCTGTTTTATTAAACATATTAATTTAATTGATAACATTTATTTCAAAAATTATTAACTAATGCGGAATTTATCGTTAAGTAAAGACAAAAACAATAACAATAAATATAAATTTAGTTCAATATTATTGTTTACCAAATATAAAACCCACAGATAAAGAAATCATTTAAACACGTCAATATAAATTTCCTCTGTAAACATGGTAAGTTTAAAATTTATTTCCATTGAGGATATTATTTCATGGACTTTTTTTTAATCAATTATATAAATAGGTTTATATTATTTTTATCTTGTTTAAACTTTGGTTTCATCAATGTTGGTGTTATTCTGAAGTTGTTTTGTTAAATTCAGATTAATTTATTTGTGGTTATTTATTTATTTATTATATTTGGGATGCAAACGGTAAGATTGGAGTCAAAGAGAACACCGAGATCAGATTGTTTGAGAGTGTTAGAACCGAGGGAATAATCAAATGCAATAGGATAGAAAAGATTATTATCAATACAATATGTCTGTAATCTGTCTAAGTCATCCTGCAACTTCACACAGTCATCAAGTGAACAAATCGGGGCAAATATTTTGCTGTCATCAGCATATAAATGTAGAGCAGAAATAACAAAGGCTTCCTGAAGAATCCCATGGTCAATCCTGTCAAAGCCTATTCATCAATTTGGCTATTGTTATCAAGGGTATTTAATAAAAAATTAAAAAATGAAATTAAGTTTGATTCTACTAACCTGCACCGATAAAAGCCATGTTTTTCATGGATTAAGGATGATTTCTCATTAAATATAGGCAAATCATAGATAAGGCGTTCAAAGACTTTTGGGGCTATTGACAGAGTAGTGATGGATATACAGGGTGTCTCAGCGAGACCGGTCATTAGACGTTTCTGGGGTTCCGGCCAAAATAAAAATTTGACAATTCAGACTTAAGTATTATCAATTACGTTCTCTTCGTCTAAAATATTTTCAGATTTCTAGCACTTCCAGTTATACCGGAAGTCGCCGCCTACTTTATTTTTTTAAATAGAACATCCTGTATATTTTTACATATTTGAATTTGTCTGTTTTGAAGGTTTATAAATAACTTTACTTTTTGCAATTTGATTCGGCTGTTCTCGAATTATTCGAATTTTTCTAGAAAAATCTGCTCCAGCGGACATTTGTTCAAAAAATCATAGAACACTCGATTTTTGAGATATCAATTTAGGAATCAGAATATGCTTAAGCAACATGATGGAGTATGTTTTGGTGCCGAGAACGGCTGTCTAGATCGTTTGGTCACTTTACTATGACACGTTAACTTTTCCAAATTTGGAAGCACCATAACTTCATTTTTTTAAATGGCACCCCCCATATTTTATTACTTAGTCGTCTTCGGCGTCTCATTTTACATCTTTTATACTCCATATGTCTTATGCCTAACATTAATAGTTTCAGAAATAATTAGGGTTTTTTGAAAAATGCTTACATATCATATCGATATTAACCTAGTGTGCCATGGAAAACAAATGTTTAATGACTTATTGACAAACGTCAAAGTCTGATTTACGTTGTTTGATGCTTGTGAGTCTAAAACCAGTTAAAATGGATATTAATAACGTAAATAATGTTTATACAAATGAAGAAATCCATAATTTATTTTTTGTGCACGAAAAGTGCGACAAAGTTCTTAGTAGAACTTGCAGAATGTTTAACGAAAATTATCCACATTTACCTCCGATGACAAAAGGTAAATTTAGAAGAATAGAAGCAAATTTTTTGCATTTTGGACGAATTAATCACGTGTTAAACTAACCAAAAAATGTAGTAGACAATGCAACGGAAGAGGTGAATACCTTGGCTTATTTCGAGGCCAGTCCCAACACCTCGAATAAAAAATAAATTAAGAATTTCTTGATTTTTGTAAATATTACCTTCGTAATTGTTATCGATTTTAACTCTTTTCAGTACTAATATTAAGGGACATAACAGATAATTATTTGCTCACATGCATCAAGTGACGTAAACAAGTGAGTCTTTGACAAGAACTCATTGAGAAGGATTGTTTTTCATGGCACACTAGGCTAAATATCCACATGATATGTGTACATTTTTCAAAGAACTCTAATTATCTCCCAAACTATTAATATTAGCTATGGGACACATTGGATACAAAAGATGTAGAATGAGACACCGAAGACGACTAAGTAATAAAATATGGGAGTTGCCATTTAAAAAAATGAAGTTATGGTGCTTCGAAATTTTGAAAAGTTAACGTGCCATAGTAAAGTGACCAAACGTTCTAGACAGCCGTTTATGGCACCAAAACATACTCCATCATGTTGCTTAAGCATGTTGGTAAATCCTAAATTGATATCCCAAAAATCGAGTGTTCTCTGATTTTTTGAAGAAATGTCTGCTGGAGACTTTTCTAGAAAAATTCGAATAACTCGAGAACGGCCGATTCAAATTGCAAAAAGTAAAGTTATTTATAAACCTTCAAAACAGACAAATCCAAATATGTAAAAAAATACAGGTTGTTCCATTTAAAAAAATTAAGTAGCCGGCGACTTCCGGAAGTGCTAGAAATCTGAAAATATTTTAGACGAAGAAAACGTAATTGATAATACTTAAGTCTGAATTCTCAAATTTTTATTTTGGCCAGAACCCCAGAAACGTCTAATGACCGGTCTCGCTGAGACACCCTGTATGTATATCATATATTATTTTAAAGAGGAAAGTTACAGCTTTAATTTAACATCAAAATCTTTTTTTATTTTTCATAAATAACATTTACACCGTTTTTTGAGTTGCAACTTGCATTTTGACGTTTTTACTATTAAGATGAAATCGGAACAAAACTTCAAATGTTTTTATCTCAAAATTTTTATAATCCATCTACATATACATCATATATCATTTTAAAGAGGAAAGTTTCAGCTTTAATCTAACATGAAAATCTTTTTTTTAATTTTCATAAATAACCCTTCCACAGTTTTCTAAGTTGCTACGTGCATTTTGACGTTTTTACTATTAAGATGAAATTAGAACAAAATTTGAAATGTTTCTACCTCAACATTTTTATAACCCAACTACATATGTATCATATATCATTTTAAAGAGGAAAGTTTCAGCTTTAATTTAACATCAAAATCTTTTTTTACTTTTCATAAATAACCCTTCCACAGTTTTTTAAGTTGCAACGTGCATTTTGACGTTTTTACTATTAAGATGAAATCGGAACAAAATTTGAAATGGTTTTATCTCAAAATTTTTATAACCCAGCTACATATATATCATATATCATTTTAAAGAGGAAAGTGACAGCTTTAATTTAACATCAAAATCTTTTTTTAATTTTTATAAATAATTCTCCCAGAAGTTTTTTAAGTTGCAACCCTCATTTTGACGTTTTTAGCACTAATTCTCTTAAATAAGATTTGCAGATAAACCTGTTTATTTGACCCTAAGCAAATAAGTTAATTCGACCTCCAGGAAACGGTATAAATAAACCATCAATAAACCTAAAATTTACTCAATTTGAAATGTTTCTTGCCGAGTTATTAATTGTGATAATCGTTGCGATTATTTCGCTACCATTATGGTGGTATTATATATATTATAAATATAGAAACCATTTGAAAATATTCCCTTCCCCGCCCCAATTTCCCATTTTAGGGATCACTTATAAAGTGCGAAATAACGTCGGTGAGTGTTCAAAATTAACAAAAAATAATTATTTTAATAACACCTTTTTAGACATTTACAATGTGATTAAATCGCAAGTTGAAACGATGGGAAAAAACGTTTTTGCCATGTTTGGGCCAATCCCAACGCTTTGTACAACGGATCCAAAAATATTTTCGCTTATTTTGGGCTCTCAAAAACACATAAATAAGCCGTTTTTGTTCTCTGCAACATTAAACAGCGTCGTGGGGAATTCCTTGCTTGTTGTAAACGGTAACAACAATTTTTTTTTTAATTATTTTAATTCAAAAATGAATTTTATTGAAAGGCGACGAATGGAGGCGACAAAGAAAAGTTTTAAATCCAACCCTCGACTACAAAAACATCCTCGATAACAATAAAATTTTTAATAAACACGCCGATGGGCTTATTAACAAATTTAAGGATGAAATTGATAACGAATCGACCGAGGTTGTCCACATTTTGGAGGATTTCACCTTTGACCAAACTGTTGGTGCGTTTTTTTAATTTATTACTAAGTTTAAAATTAATAAATAAATTGTAGAAACGATTTTGGGGGAAACCGGGTCAGAAATTGATAAAAGAAAAACAGCGAGATGTATCAAAACGTTGATGAAGATATCCCTCAAAAAAATGTTTTTGCCATTAACCTACTTCACCTTAACGGAAAGACTCACAAGAACTTATTGGAAAGAACGAGAACAACTCAAAATTCTTCACGACAGCTTAAGAGGAAGCATTGAGAGGAAGCGAAAAGAATACAACAACAATTTAAACACCCAAAAAAGACCCACTTACATGGATATCTTACTGGGGGATAAAAATAATAAAGAAAAAGATATTTTGAGACAATTAACGATGGTCTTTACAGCTGTAAATTAAAATTATTTTATTTAAATCAAATTAATTAACTCAATTAATTAAATTTTAGGCTTTTGATGCTTCGGCGGTTTCAATGTCTTACATGATTTATTATTTGGCGAAATGCCCCGAAATCCAAGTAAATATTTTTGATTTAAAGCAATCTAATAATTGTTAAATCAAATTTGTAGCAAAAAGCGTACGAAGAGGTTCACTCAATTCTCGGCGAAGATATCCACCAAACAATAACGAACCAACAAATGTTAGGGATGAAATATTTAGATTTAGTCATGAAAGAATCGATGAGATTAGGCCCGGCGATTCCGTTATTCACTCGAACTCTCGAAGAAGATGTAATACACGAAGACACCACATTACCTAAAGGATTAATGATTCTTATGATCCCGTTTATGATGCATCTCGACCCTGAGTTATATCCGGAACCTGAAAAGTTCATTCCAGAACGGTTTCTTCTGGAAAATTTGAACTCAAATAGATATAGTTATACCCCTTTTAACGCTGGGATTCGAAATTGCATGGGTAAGAAATATTTTTTTATGGATTACTTAATAAGAAAGGTTTTGTAGGACAATTGTATGCGATGACCTCAATGAAAATTGCCCTAGCGAAGCTGTTGCTTAATTATGAGTTTGTCGACGTCCAACATAAAATTTGTTATACAGTGGAGATTACTTTGCAATCAAAAACTGGGGTTAGAGTTGGGATACGAAAAAGGAATCACAAAATATAATAAACAACTATGACAAAAAATTTATTATCTCGAAAAATAAATTTTAATCAAATCGAAAATCTTTGATTTCCGTGTAAAGTGAGAAAATGTGTTTGTGTTTTTAATTTTTATCTCAAGAACGATAAAATAAGTAAAAATTATTTTCCCAATCGGTCGTTTTCGTTAGATAGATTATAGTTTTCTTTATAATTGGTGGTAGTTTTATAACAATTCATTAGATGCTCGATTTTATACGATTTTTTGAATCAAATCAAAAATCGTTGTATTCTCTACAAACTAGGAAAAATGTATCATTGTGTTTAAAAATTTTTATCTCAAAACTTTTAAAAGCGGTTTTCTTTATTAAAAAGGTAACACTTTCTTCTATAATTACTGAAAATTGCGTAATGATATATTCAAAAATCTTTTTTTTTAAGGTATTAAAAAAACAATTAAAAACTTACGTCTGGAACGAACACTTAAGACAAATTTTGATAAGGTATGTGGATAAAACGGATAGCAAAGCGATGTTATAACATCATTAAAAATATATGTAAAATTTGTGGAACGTTGAAAATGTTGGTTGCTTAGATCGTTCATCGAAACAACTGACATGAAGGAAAAACTAAAATTAAGGTTATGTATTATTCGTTCCAGACGTAAGTTTTTAATTGTTTTTTAACTACCTTCGACTAGATTAAGATTTTTTGTAACTAATTTTATTTTGTATTTTGTATAATTTAGAAAGCGTTCTGAAGATGCCGATATAAATTAGGCGAAACCGGTTAAAGCTCATCAGTTAAATAAATATCCATTGTTAAAGTGCGAAAACCAATTTTTTATTTTAAAAAGTTTAATATCTCAAGAAGTAACAAATATTTTTAAAAACGGCATTTTTCGTTGAAAAGATCACGCTTTACTTTATAACTGGTGATAGTTTCATAACGATTCATTAGAAGCCCGATTTTATACGATTTTTTGAATCAAATCGAAAATCGTTGTATTCTCTATGTATCGTTGTGTTTAAAAATTTTTATCTCAAGAACGAAAAAAGATTTTCAAAAACGGCCTTCTTTATTAAAAAGCTAAGACTTTCTTCTATAATTACTTAAAATTATGTAATGATATTTTCAAAAATCGGTTTTTTATGATTTTTTGAAAACGATTGATTAAGTAATTTAAATATAAGATAGCGATGAGACAAAAAGTTTAATACCTCTAGAAGTAAGAAATATTTTTAAAAACGGCCTTCTTTGTTGAAAAGATCACAGTTTACTCTATAATAGGCGATAGTTTCATAACGATTCATTAGATATACGAATTTTTGAATCAAATCGAAAATCGTTGAATTCTCTACAAAGTGGGAAAATGTATCGTTGTGTTTAAAAATTTTTATCACAAGAACGAAAAAACATTTTCAAAAACTGTTTATTTTATTAAAAAAGTAACACTTTCTTCTATATTTACCGAAAATTGCATAATGATATCTTCAAAAATCGATTTTTTATGATTTTTTGAAAAGGATTGATTAAGTAATTTCAATATAAGATAGCGATGAGATAAAAAAATTTGATATCTCGAGAAGTAAAACATATATTTAAAAACGGCCTGTTTCGTTGAAAAGATCACAGTTTACTTTATAATTGGCGATAGTTTTATAACGATTCATTAGAAGCCCGATTTTATACGATTTTTTGAATCAAATCGAAAATCGTTGTATTCTCTACAAAGTGGGAAGAGTATCGTTTTGTTTAAAAATTTTTGTTTCAAGAACGAAAAAAGATTTTCAAAAGCGGTTTTCTTTATTAAAAAGGTAACACTTTCTTCTATAATTTTTGAAAATTGCGTAATGATATCTTCAAAAATAGTTTTTTTATGATTTTTTGAAAAGGATTGATTAAGTAATTTCAATATAAGATAGCGATGAGACAAAAAGTTTAATATCTCACGAAGTAACAAATATTTTTAAAAACGGCATTTTTCGTTGAAAAGACCACAGTTTACTTTATAATTGGCGACAGTTTCATAACGATTCATTAGATGCCCGATTTTATACGAATTTTTAAATCAAATCGAAAATCGTTGAATTCTCTATAAAAATTTTTTTGTAATTCGCGACGGTAATGAAAGCTATTACAGTACTCAAACGTTTGCTGTAATGACACTCTTTACAGCATCCGATGCTGTAATGAGATTTTAGTAACATTTTATGGAATCAGTTCAAGTTGGTGACATTGGGTCATTAATTTTTCTAGCTGTCAATGTGACAATCTTTGCCTATGGATGTTTAAACACGTTGTTAACATCGAATACAAGGTCCACAATGACGAGGACATTGAACTCTGAGCAATTTCTCTTATTTTGGGAGGTGTACATAAAAACATTTTTATCAGGTGAATACGTTTCGTGTTTTGACAGTTTCTATTTGTCATTCAAATTTCTATTTTCAAGTGTTACGTTGTTACCAACTGCTACATACCTATTTCCCTATATCGCCAAAGTTTACTTTATTTTTGTTAAAAAAAGTATAAAAACGCGAATTACAAAAAATATCATAAAAAACACGTTTCATAAGACTTAAAGCATTCATTCATTAAAAAACTCGTGGCTTCGCCACTCGTATTTCAACTTAAATTCGTGCATTTCAAGCGTGTCTTATGAAACTTGTTTTTTAATATACTATTGTCTGCCGCATATGCGGCAGGTAAAGTACTTTGTCTGCCGCTAAACGCACAGTTTACTAGATAGTAGCACAAAGTGTCACTTTACTGCCGCAAGTCGATAGCATAAAGTTGGTTTTGCTGCCGGTTGGCGATAAATAACTATTATCTCAAGAACGAAAAAAGATTTTCACAAACGCTTTTCTTTATTAAAAAGGTAACACTTTCTTCTGTAATTACTGAAAATTGCGTAATGATATATTCAAAAATCGTTTTTTTATGATTTTTTGAAAACGATTGATTATGTAATTTAAATATAAGATAGCGATGTGACAAAAAGTTTAATATCTCAAGAAGTAAGAAATATATTTAAAAACGGCTTTTTTCGTTAAAAAGATCACACTTTACTTTATAATTGGCGATAGTTTTATAACGATTCATTAGATACCCGATTTTATACGAATTTTTGAATCAAATCGAAAATCGTTGAATTCTCTATAAAGTGGGAACATGTATCGTTGTGTTTAAAAATTTTTTTTGTAATTCGCGACGGTAATGAAAGCTTTTACAGTACTCAAACGGGTGCTGTAATAACACTCTTTACAGCATCCGATGCTGTAATGAGATTTTAGTAACATTTTATGGAATCAGTTCAAGTTGGTGACATTGGGTCATTAATTTTTCTAGTTGTCAATGTGACAATGTTTGTCTATGGATGTTTAAACACGTTCTTAGCATCGAATACAAGGTCCACAATGATGAGGACATTGAACACTGAGCAATTTCTCTTATTTTGGG
>NW_019281640.1:0-14643 GCF_000648695.1 Onthophagus taurus | reverse complement strand
GACGGCATATATCCGGAATATGTCAAAAAGTTGTGGGAACTGCGGCCGGGCGTACTTAGGGACTTATTCAACCTATGCCTCGAACAGAGAAAGTTCCCTGGTCTTTGGAAAACCGCTGAAGCGGTCATGTTAATAAAGAAAAAAGGGATAGTGGATAACGTAAAGGCATATAGGTTGATCTCCCTGCTGCCTGTCTTGGGCAAATTATTTGAAAGGCTACTATGGGTGAAGATTGATGAGAGGTATCGAGAGAATGTAGGCCACAGCTCGAGGCAATACGGGTTCCGTGCGGGGAGAGGCACCGGCGACGCCTTGTTCAGAGTGCGGGAAGCGGTCCTGACCGGTGACACCAAATATGTCCTGGGTGTCTTTGTGGACATAGCGGCGGCCTTCGACACAGTATGGTGGCCGAAAGTGTTGTACAGGCTTAGGTTGGCTGGGGTTTCGCGTAATGTGTACGAAGTGGTGCGCGACTACTTTCGGGGTCGCGAAGTAGTTATGACGTCGGGTGTGGGTGAAGTGAGGAGCGGCATGACTAGGGGATGCCCGCAGGGCTCGGTCCTTGGACCGAGATTCTGGGGCATACTCCTGGATGCCCTGCTGGAGGAGCGGATCCAGGGAGTAGAGGTCTTAGCCTATGCCGACGACCTGTTGCTCCTGGTGAAGGGTGACAGTCGGGCCGAGTTGGAGGATTGCGGGAACGCAGCATTGGATCGGGTCAACGAATGGGTCAAGGATAACCGATTACAGATCGCCGGAACAAAGACGCAGATGATGTTGCTGAAAGGAAGCCTGAAAAGAAAGCCAATCCTTAAAGTTGGGGGTGAGTCTGTTAAATATACATCCTCTGTCCGTTATTTAGGTGTCGTCCTTGACGAGAAATGGACCTACCTTCCGCACTTAGTGGAGGTCAAGGCGAAAGTCGTCATGATGGTATCGAAACTGAAGGGCGTCATGAGAGCAGAATGGGGGATGGGAAGAAGATCGCTCCGGACTATCTACTCCGGGCTATTCCTAGGTGTGGCATTATACGGTGTGGAACTGTGGGGTGAGAGGTTGGAGAACTCCCACCTACGGAGAAAACTCGCCTCCATCCAGAGATGTATGCTGGTTGCGATGATGCCGGTGTGCAGGACGTCTTCCACGGAGTCGCTGCAGGTGTTGGGTGGCTGTCCTCCCCTGCACCTTGTGGCTGCTGGGAGATATGTGGGTTTCCTAAAAAAGAAAGGCGTAAATAAGGTAATCTTAGAAATAGGCTGTGATACCGAGGTAACCAAGAAATCTTTAATAAAAAAGGGTATAAAAAATAAAGTAATGGCCGTATGGCAAAGTGGATGGGACAACAGTGAAAGGGGTAGGGTCACTTACCGTTTTGTTCCCAGGGTTAAAGACAGGTGGCCGGCGTGGATGCGTATTGGTTTGCATCTTGGCTTCGCGCTTACTGGGCATGGTCCGATAAGAGAAAACCTCCATAGATTGGGTTTAGAAGAATCGGACCGGTGTTCCTGTGGAGAGGTGGAGTCGGTCGTGCACATGCTGGGCTCCTGTCCTTTGTACGGAGAGATAAGGTTCCGGTACTTAACCACACAGGGCTTGCGTACATGGGATGAGATACAACTCAAAAAGGTAATGTTGACTGAACAAAGTTATTCGAACTTCAAAACATTTGTGGACGCCTTGTTCTGTGTGAGAAGAAATTTACCGTGATTATGTTTGGTTGTGTAAGTAATAGAGGTTTTATTTATTTCTGTGTTATTCGTTTGGAGATATCTTATTTATTTACTTTTAAATTATTGCGATATTTATATTTTTATAGGTGTGATATATGACTGTGATATTTTTACCTTATTGTTCATCCGACGTGCGTTGGAACTGTTGTCTTCGGAAACTCCAAGATCATGGCGGGCTGGATCCTGCTGGGGACCTGAAACAAAGAGAAAGTTAGATGAGGGGGCTGCATATGTCTTACCTTCGGCCAGTCGTTCGAGTGTGCTGTGTGGCTACAGCTGATAACTGAAACTCTATATCTAACGATGGGTCAGGTCCGAGATAAAGCTGTTGATGACAGGGTATTGGTTTTAAATTCTATGTTGGGTGAGGATGATGTGTGTTGAGAGAGAGTGTGAATGTGGAGGATGGCTATCCTGGTGTGCTGGGGATCGGTCACCGCGGAGGAAGGTCTGGGTGCGGTTCCGCCTTGGCAACGGTCACTCGTGTCCGTCTCCTGTGGGGCCGCCGAACGGAAGCGTAAGCTTGCCCCTACTGTCGTCAAGGCCTCCGGCAGCTATAAACGCTGAGTGAGGCTAAGATGGCAGAGGGAGGGCCTTTGGGTTCCGTGCGGCTGCGTGGAGGGTAGGTGTGCGCCGTCGGGGGAGGGTTCGAGGGGCGTGCCGGGGGTCTGGTCGTGGCCTGGACTGGATGCCGAGGGAGTGGTCGCTGGTGCGGTGGAGGGTCGTCCTGGGTGAGTATGGCGGGAAGGTGTGAATTTAATGTTGTCCTGCGTTGGTCCTAGTTAGTGAAATTCAGGTGAGTCGGCAGTGGTTTCCTGGTGCGTGGGGCCCCGCCTCCACGTGGCAGGGATGGTAACTTCTCCCCTTGGGGAGAAGGCAAAGTGGGCGAGAATATATGTGAGGAGAGAATGAAGCGGCTATGGGCTATGCCCTGGTACCGCATGTTGTGTCGAGTCTGTGTTGTGTGTGTGTGACCTTTGGGGCTGCCGCCGGCGCCCTCGTTTCCGCCGCCTTCGGGTGTTTTGGGCACCCTTTGTAGTTGGCAGTATGAGGGCCACCGCAAAGGACGCACTTGGCAGGCGCATCCTTTGCTTTGGAGCAGGAAGCCGTCGGGTGGTCACCGGCGCACTTAACGCAACGAGGTGCACCATTGCACATTCGTTGGGAGTGGCCGTAACGCTGACAGCGATGACACTGACCGACTTCCGTCTTCTTCTTGGCGCTCTCGACCGTTATGGTTAAACTCATGACCGTCTTGAGGTCGAAGATCCGCTTGGAGTCTGCGGTCTTTTTCAAGACACACAGGACTAACGGGATCGGCCCCCTTTCAGAGCCCTGGCGCATACGTTTTACCGTATCGGGCCAGAATCCCTGTTTTCTCAGGTCGGCAGCAATGCTGTCCTCCCCGATACTGGTAGGGACGCCTCGAAAAACCACCTTTAACGGCTTTTCCTCCGGTNCACTGTGGCAGTGCATTTGTCTGAGGTATGAGAAAATTCGTCGCATCTACTACACGGGATCGGCATTGGCGGTGGAGCGCGGCTTTCAAACACAGGAAAGTGGTTGTTTTTGAAGAATACTCCTGCTTGCAGAAGCTTTTGATAGGAGTCGACACACCCGGAAATTATCCTAATTTTATAGGTGGGCTTATCTGTGGCTTTAGAGATAATTCTTTTACAGTATCTGTGTGATATATTAAGCGAGTTCAGATGTTCGCTAATTTCTTGATCTGTAATTTCAAGATCAACGGAAGCAATAACTGCAGAGTATGAGGCCGATGGAATTTTTTTAATAGATGGTGTAAAATTTCTTGATTCAGAAAACTCTGAGATAATGTTTTGATTTTTTAGTAGATTTAAATTGATGGTTTGTTGTGGTTTGGAATTTTCCGATTTAATAATAAAGCCCTCTTTTGTTTTTATTATAATGTCACGTGGATTAAGTGAGTGTTTCGTCCAAATTTCGGACAACTGAATCCTGCTTAGCGGAAGACTTGTTTTTATGAAGAACACCGAGTTGTAGATTTTTGTCTGTTGTTGGTACGTAAGCGGGCGATCAGAGAACCGGTTAGCGGCTGGAGCACGTGGAGTTCGAAAAATTGTTGGTGTTTGCGGTGGATAAGAATTTTTATTTTTAGGTGGATGCGGAACTTTAAATGCGGAATCACTGCCGCTAGTGTTTTGTTTTTTGTGAGGACGATCCGTGTGTGTGTATTTTTTCGGGCGGCCGCGTTTTTTGTTAGGGAGTCCGAACTCACCGTCCGGGTCCTGGTCGGATTCCGAGGCCGAAGCCCCCGAACCTTGCGTTTCCATAGTTGTGATCACACCCTCAAATATAGGAAAATTGTTCACGTAGGTAGTAAACTAAACTTTAATTAAATCACTGCTATTAAACACGCTAAAGCCGAGAAAAGCAAGAGCATGCGCGACTCGTGTTTTCTTGATATTTTCCGCTTTCTTAATACATTTCCTTTTAAGTCACCATTTATTTACTGGTGTTTTCTTGCATGTGTCATCAACGTGTATCCAACCTGATCTGAGGCAAAACTTTTGTATCTATGAGTAGTTTCATATATCTCAAGACAGCCGCGGTGGAGTTCTTTGAAAGTATGTACTGCTAAAAGTCTCCGAAACGAAAACTATCACCGGTGTTACTACTAAATATCAAAATTACTTTTGCTAAAAATGTATAGACGATGTGTGATAAAGCCACAGTAGTAATCAATTTTGTCACGTATAATGGTAAATATTAGAGGATAGACAGCACCCAAACAAGAGCGAAACCTGGCCAACTGCGCTTAGCAGAAACAAGTAAAAGCGCTTAGTATCGAGAAGTCAGAATTAGACCTGAAGAAAGATTAGAAACCACTTCCACCAGGTCAAAACAGGTCTACAAACCACCTCTATTTTCATAAGTATCTTAATATGATGGCAGTAGTTATCTGCTCAATGTGTAAATACGCAGTTTTTGGCCTAATATCACCAACAACGAAGCGAATTAGATCAAAATTTATGTATGTATATATCATGCAGTTCTCAAAACTAAGAATAAAAATATGAGCGCAGCTGTGGTGTCGTAAACAAAGGTCTTTGTGCTGACTGAATGTACCTAAGATGGGAGCGACGATAATCTTTAGTTTATTTCTAAAACTCCTAACTTCCCGAAATGAAACAGTTAATTACGTAATGTTGACAGCTCCTCTTTTTCTTATCCTCCGAAATTAAACACACATTGATTTTATTAAAATTTTATTGAACTAGTTTTCTAATAAATAAGGTATGATCGGTTGTAGTGCAGTTACAGTTAAATAAATTGTATATGATACAAACAGATACAATGCATAATTGGAAACTTTATAATCAATATAGTTTATTTTATATTTTGGACGATGTAAACGAATAGTTTGAAAAACAATACTTTTTTGGCAATTAACTTTGTGCAAATCTTTAGTTATAAATTTTCCATGAAAAATGCAGTGAAAATGTAATACAATTCTGTTCCCCAATGAAGTTGTTTTGGTCATTTTATTAATATATAAGAATAGAATTACCT
Organism: Onthophagus taurus; assembly: GCF_000648695.1. Lineage (NCBI taxonomy): Eukaryota > Metazoa > Arthropoda > Insecta > Coleoptera > Scarabaeidae > Onthophagus > Onthophagus taurus. The sequence continues at coordinate 9,361 of NW_019281640.1, read as the reverse complement.
GAAAATATATAGTAGTCAAAAATTTTCCAAAAATTTAGAAACATTCGAAATACTCACGGTTCTTAGAATATCTAATAATGCTATTATTACTGCTTCTTTCGTTTTCTCGACCATAATTATAAAATAGATAGCATTCATCGAAATCGAACAATTCGAAATAAAAATTATCATCATATGATCGCCAAACGTACTGTTGAATTTTTCAACAATTTCAAATAAAGCAGTATATAATACAATAATATCTTTGTTTTCTAATAATTCCTCTTTTAAAATATTTTCCAATGCTTTATACTTGTGATGAATGCTTTCAATGGCAAAAATGATCGTGGATCCTATTAAAAATGCTTGTATATCCAGCACTAGGTCAATTATCCATTCTCTAAAGTGACCTGTCGCGTCGTATAATATCACTGCCAACCAAACTATTAAAAATAAACTTGATATCGTAAAGAAGTTATTCTTTGGTCTAATTATAGCTTCTGTTTTAGTTAAAAGGTTTAAAAAATCAACCCAATTTTTTGTATTACTCACATTAAAGTTGTAAATAAAGTAAATATTTATTAAATGTAGTTCCACTCCTATTATCATGAGAAAATATTCGTGAAGCTGACTATACCGTATAGCGTTGTTTAGTATGTAGTGCCATAATTCGATAATTAAATATAGCAAATGAATACATGACACACCTTTAAAGACGTTTGTGTATATTATATCCTGTTTTTTTAACGAATACATCGGTAAAATACCGAAAATATTTATTATTAATTGTAAACGCGTAAACATAGATGTTGTTATACCCATTTTTAAAAACGTATTAATTTTTCCTGCAAAGTTGCAATTAAAATATCGTTAAGTATATGAATAAGTAATAAAGTTAGAAAAGGACTTATTTTAATAATAATAAATAATATATTTTATTTGATTTTAATCCGTTACCAAGGTCACTGTTTTTCGATATACAAATATCATGGCTCAGAATGGCTTCAAGTCTTATATTAATCAACCAACTCGCGTTGATAAAAATTCTAAGACGATCATAGATCACATCTTTATCAAATCAAACTTCCCTGATCATGTGTTTTTGCCACTTGTTTTGAGGAATAATATAACGGATCATTTTTCAATATTAAATTTGTCAAATTAAGCCTTGAAGGGTCAAGACTAGTGCACCAACGGAAAAGTCGTAATCAATGTTGGATGACTCATATTGATTATAATGGTCTCCGACGAAACCTTTAGCAAATAGATTGGGCATCACACATTGATGTGAATGATAACGTGGATGGTTGTGTATCGAAGTTGGGGAGAATACTGAGTGAGGAGATTGCACGGGTGACAACAAAAAAAAAGATTAATTCAAAGACCCGTAAAAGAAACCCCTGGATAACGACCGGTGTTGTTAAATCTATACAGGTTAGGGATAAATTGTCTAGACAGTGTGTTCTACAACCGTTAAACCGGGATCTTAATTTGTTATATCAACATTATAAGAAAATGATACCTTCATTGATTAAATCTTTAAAATCGAACTATGTTAGTAGAATTTCTTCAGGCGCGGATATTAAGAAATTGTGGCAGGTGGCTGATGTTGTGTTAAACAAGCAAAGGGATAATACAAAAATAGGTTCTCTACAGACTGAAACGGGTATTCAAACCAGTGATGCTGATATTGCTAATGCTTTCAATTCATACTTCCTCAATATAGCAAGTAATTCAATAGTTGACTTATCTCAATTTGATTTATCAGATGTGATACCCCGCAATCCTGATTCCTTGTTTATTTTTCCTACTACTGAGGAAGAAGTTTTCACTGTGATCTCACAACTTAAATCTAAACGAAGTGCGGGCGATGACACATTCAGTTCGTTTACAATTAAAAAGATTGCACATGAGTTGTCGAGGCCACTCTGCGTAATTATTAACAAAATATTTCTAGAAGGTTATATTCCATTAGCTTTTAAGAGTGCAATTATAATTCCGATACATAAAAAAGGCTCGCGAAAAGATGTTGAGAATTACAGACCAATTGCGCTTATCACAACTTTTGCAAAGATTTTCGAAAATATTGTTTTCCGTCGAGTTAATGCCTTTCTGGTGAAGCACAATATTTTATCTGAATCTCAGTTTGGTTTCAGGGAGGGTAGAAGTGCTTCATCGGCTATCGCGGAATTATCAAAATACATATATCAGGGCTTTGATAACTCATTATGTACTATGGCAGTATTCTTGGACTTGCGGAAGGCGTTTGACACAGTTGATCATAAAATACTACTAGCCAAACTTGAACATTACGGAGTTAGAGGATTGCGCCTCAAATTATTCGAGCCTTACCTACAAAATCGATCACAGAAAGTAAGAGTAAATGCCTGTTTTAGTTTACCGGGAAATTTAACTTGCGGCGTTCCTCAGGGCACGGTTCTTGGCCTGATGTTATTTCTTATTTATATTAATGACCTGTTGGCGCTCAATTTGAGTAGTAAACTGATATCTTATGCTGACGATACGGTCTTGCTATTCAAAAATATGTCTTGGCCAAACTTATTTTCATTGGCCACTGCTGACTTGAAGATTTTGCTAAGATAGCATGAAAGCAATAAACTAACCCTTAACTTAGCAAAAACGAACTTTATAACTTTCTCTACATACAATAGTACACAGCCGTCGGTGGACGTTATTGTGATGCATGCTGATTCATGTCAGTCAATTGATTGCCATTGTCCGAAGATTCATAAAGTAAGGTCTGTAAGATATCTTGGTGTGACACTGGATCAGAATTGTAGGTGGGATGAGCACGTCGACATTGTCTGTAAAAAATTAAGATCGGTGATGTTCTTAATGAAAAAATTATCGCCACATGTCTCACGCACATTTTTAAGATCATACTATTTTGCGATGGCTGAATCAGTTATGAGATATGGTATTATTGGTTGGGGAGGGTCTTCAAACATTTACATTGGCAAAATGTATACATTGCAAAAGCTAATATTAAAGGTTCTGCTTAATGTGGGTGTGAGGTTCCCCTCGAATGAGGTCTTTCAGAAATCGAATGTCATGTCAGTATACATAATTTATATCCAATCTATTCTACAGTATGTATTAAAATCACCGGCCACTATGCGGAGTGTTGATCATGGGCACCATACTAGATCGAAGGTTCGTATGGACATTCAACCGGCAAGGGTTTCTAAAGCGATCGGTCAAAAGTGCTTCATCTTCTATGCACCAAAAATATATAACTTGTACAAGAGTTTTATATCAGTACATTACCAGTCTATGAGCTCGAGAAACACCAACTTTGTTGTGAGAGAATGGTTAAAAACCTTAACGAATATTGGCAAATTAAGTGATATTCTACAATAGCATTCCCTGTAATTATTTTGTCTTATTTTCCATTTGTAAGCGTTTTCTTCAATTTCTTTTAATTGCTACTTATAGATAAATATGACTGTACTACAATACCTGAGCTAAGTAAATTGTAAAGCCTATAGGTCACTAATTATTGTAAATTTTTCGAAAAACCACTCACCATTCTGTTCGACAGAATTAGTGGTGTATTCTCAGTGAATGCTGGGATATTACCTTTAATATTGTTCCCTTAATTATTTAGTTATACTTATTTGATTTAAACTATTTTGATTTGGTGAATTTCTTTTTATTTTTTTTGTGTGAATTATACGGAAAACAATAAAGGTTATAATAATAATAATAAAAGATAACGATGTATACACTTATTCCGGAACCAAGTCTTTCTTCAATTTTAGCCATTTATCTTTTTTCGTTGATTGAACATTACCCTAACATTAATTTTTATGGAATCAAAGAAGTTAGTATACGCATACGACTGGGTGCTTACTACAAACCATAAAAGATTGGAGACTACTAAGCAAATTGGACTACCCTAGGGAGATATTTTCGCGACTGGAGAACCAGCAGCAGAACCAACTTAAAATTTATCTTGAAGACAAACTTCTCATACACAATAAACACCCAAAATACAGTGTGTTAATTAATTATCGTACCCGACGTCATCATTGCAAGTATACAACCAATATCGCAAATCGCCTATTGTAATACCAACACTGTGATATTGGTTGCATACTTGCAATGATGACGCCGGGCCCCTCACTTTAGAGATTGATATCTTCGCACCCGCTCGATAATAAAAATAGCGGTCACCGCCTCTCTCGCTACGATGACCAAGGCCAACCCACACCTGTTTTGGTAAAAATAAGAAAAAAAATCCATGTCTCTTAGTTAAGTGGTAATAGACATATTTTTGAAAATGTTAAAAATCGTTGCCGTACGCATTAAAGCATTAGGACCCTGGATCTAGCTAAAGGGCATGGTAACCCGAGCAATTGCAGTCACTTTCCTATATTCAGAGTCATAATGTTATACCGATGGCCAGATTAAGGGTCAGAATGTTTTAAATATTGCTGCAATTATTTTGCATTTATATTTTTATTCTTTTGCGAAGAATATCAGTTATTTAATTTATTTGATATACATTAAAGAAAACACCATTACGATATAAGTAACTTTTTTATTAAGATATTGGAATAGTAACACAATAACAATTATCACATTATTTTAGTCGAATAAACTCTTGTTGTGGTTGTGGCTCAATTAAGAAGATACTTGTTTGTCCTTCACTGCAGTAATGTTATACTTAAAACTGGAGACTCGGAAAATAATATGACCTTGTCGAAGCACAGCGAAACGTAACTCGAGTATAAAAAGGTGAATTAATGTGCTGTGCCCTGCTGTGAGATGTTGTTTTATGGTATTCGGTTGATTCGCTTTAACATTTTCCGCCAAATTATGACGTCTCTTTGGTCTTTTCTTCTGAGGGTCACTCCGCGCTGGATGCCTTACAGGAGCCCTTTTACATCCCTTTATAATAATTAATTACCGATTTTCTTTTAAATCTTAAGACGCTATTGGTTCCGGCACTATTTAAAAAACTCTCCCATCCATTCTTGGTTTTAATTGACTTTAATCTTGTAAGAAACCTCTTAAAATTTTATTGCTTTCTTTCATCAAATTAAGTAGTGAGTTAAAAGAATCTTCACTTACAGTTTGTTCCATAAAGGACAACAATGTACTAGGTAATGAATCTTCTTCTAAACTCTGACACCTCTCCGTTCTATCTGTATTTGTCAAGCGTAATCAGTTTGATGTATTAATATGTTCTGACATGTTTCGTTCTTGATCTTTAAATGGCATACAAAAATCCATCGGCTGAGCATTTTCTCCAAATGCCAACTGGGCCGTCAAATACCTTGATTCCATGCTGTCACTCGGAGTTAAAAGACTTAGCTGGAAAATAATATGAAACAGCTGCCTGGTGCTTACAAACTGATCCTAACCTGCCAACTGGACAACTGCAAAATACAAATTGTCTATATCATACAATTCTTCCGTTTTTTCGCTAGGAACGGAAAAGAAAGCATAGGGCAGTTGTTGGATATCATGTTTTTTTAAATATTTGATTTTTTCCAGATATCTTTTTAAAAGCAACCTACATTTTGCGTCTCTTTGGTGAATGAAATTTCGCAGATAATATTCTTCCATTACTGTGTAACAGAAATCTACTAGTGAGACTGAATAATCTGAAATAATCTAGCTGAAATTATTTGTTTGATGCCCATGAGTTGGCAAATCTCTGTAAGCTAAATAGCAATCTGTTCACTTCTTTCAACATCAGAATCATCTGTAATAAATAATTTAGAAAAACCTTGATTACAAAACGCTTTCTTTTGGCACCGTCTTTCAGAAGCTGAAATCCAGGTGCCAAACGCTTACTGGTAATCGCTTACTGATTGACCGGCAGTTATTATCACTGCCAAAGGCACCACTCCAGTTTGACAAGGTGTCAGAACAAAAGTTAAGTATAATTAATAAATTAAGGCATCGCAAAATCAAGTGCTGTCTAGGAATATAATATCTTCGGAAAACACAAACTATGTGCTCTTCGCATCAGTTTAGTTACAACTATAACAATGTCTGAAGAATTTCTGAATACTTTACAACTATTCCTTCTGATTGTTATGCTTCTTGCTTTTCAGTAATTTTCTAAAAAAAATGCACAAATTGTTATTTTAATCTTCATCCTCATTTTCCAATTTACCTGAAATACGTGGACCTAAGTTTTTAGTTCTCCAATTTTCAAACCAACCAAATAGAAAATAGAAATAGTAAGATAAACACCATTGAATCGCGCAATCAAACAATTTTCACAATCATTCTTCAAAATATACAGAGTGTACGAAACAAAACTGAAGATTTACTTATTTTTGTTGATCATCTGGATATACCAGTACAAGTTTTAGCTCTAACGGAGCACTGGCTAAAACCTAATGAACCTCTTACCATTGAGGGCTATGAAATGGCTTCAAATTTTACTAGAATAAAAAATTAGCATGGAGGATCATGTATACTCATTAAATCTGGCATTGAGTATGTTGAGTTACTATCAATCAAGAACAAGAGTCAGGAATTGATTTTGGAATGCAGTGCAATAAAAATTGCACCCCTAAATTTAATTATCCTTTGCATTTACCGTGCACCAACGAAGAAGATCGATCGGTTTTTTCAAACTATCGTCGTATTGCGTTGATATCAAATATTGCAAAAATATTTGAAAAAATTGCATTGAGAAGAATAATGGATTGAGTCGCTTTAAGTGTTTATTATGCGTGTGTTGAATCGCGTTTGAGATATGGAGTTATTTTCTGGGGAAATGCAGTAACTTCGGAACGTGTTTTCATCCTTCAGAAGAAGTGTGTACGAGCACATTTTATAGTTCGTAGATATCGAGTGGCACATCTTCTAACAAAGTTAAGAGAAAATAAAAAGTAAATACAAATAGCATACGAAAGTATGAATTTTTAAATAACGTGTTTTTTTGCAAAAAAGCAGGCAATAATATTTTTTATGGAACGAAAAATGGTAAGTGTTGTACCATTTTGGAATCTTGACTGAACAAGCCATCTTTTAAAATTACTTGCCAAAGGTGCTGTACTACTCTTTTTTTTTAGAAATCGTTTAATAGACATAAATTCTTTTAACTTTAACTCGATCAAATATACATATTTTGGTATATATTGATCGTGTGAAGGGCGCTTTAGATTGCCGAAATACTCCTATGTGCACCTGTCGCAATTTTTTTTATCGAGCGGTTGCGAAGATATCGATCTCTAAACTGAGGGGCCTTCACTTTTTGCACCGATAGTAAATTGATATTATCTAACTAAAAAGTTTTTGATATAAAAAATTGTTTCAGGAGTTCAACTAAAGTCTACTTTGTTCAAATATAATATTTTTTTTATTCCACAATACGTGTACAGGGTGGTTCAAATTCGATGTCCGAATAGGGTAACTCGGAAACTATAAGAGTTAGAAAAACAGTAGCTTACATGTCATGATCTCGTTTTTCGAGAAACTGCTAATGCCGAAAACCTCATAGCGCTATCGTCTTTTGTTTTTCCCCTAGAGGCTAAAATTGAAAATATCGTAAAACCAGCAAGTGCAATTATCTTCGTTATTATTATAGGTGGAGTATTATAACTCAGACATTATATGGACACTTTTTTACGGAGAATTTGATGGCGTAGCCAAAAAAAATTTTTCGGTTTTAGATTTTAAGATATAACAATTTTCGTTTGTTTAAATGGAAACAATCACTGATTATTCGCTTATTAAATTCGTTATTTTTTTCTGATTACAAAAATATGGGGTTAGATAGGTCTGTTTCTTATTGTTTTAGAATAATGCTAAAAATAAATTTTTTTGTGTCGTCAAAGAAATTAAATTTACAGTTTCCTGTAAATTACGGTACTATAACCAAAAATTATACTACTGAAAATTTATATAAAATTTACTTTATTTTCTAATATGTAACATTCTAACATGTTAAACTAGAACAATTTTCATTTGGTTCATTTTTATGTAAAATGAACCGTTTTCGAGATAATCGCTTGTCTCACGTTATATGGACCATTCTGTATAGTTATAACTTATTTCTATACCAAAGTTTCATAGTTTTCTATTTGTTATCTAGTGTCGTCGAAGAAATGTAGTTTAACATGTTAAACTTTTCGTAATTTTCGTAATTCATCTTAAAAAACACGATTTTTAATGTTACACTTCAGAAAATTTTTGAATACAAACAAATGTTGCTTTGATGACAAATAATGTTTATTTGAATTCGTAAAAAATATATGAGCGCCATCTATCAATAATTTATTAAGTCATTTAATAATAATATTAAATATTAATAAAAAATATGAAATAATGCAATCTATTCCAACTTTTATGTAAAAGAAATATAATTATTTCTTCGATTCAAATATCAGAAATATGTTTTTTTTAATTTTTAGTTATAGTACCGTAATTTACAGGAAACTGTATTTCTGTAATTCTCTGTAAAAAAGTGTCCATATAATGTTTTAGTTATAATACTCCACCTATAATAATAACGAAGATAATTAAACTTACTGGTTTTACGATATTTTCAATTTTGGCCTCTAGGGGAAAAACAAAAGACGATAGCGCTATGAGGTTTTCGGCATTAGCAGTTTCTCGAAAAACGAGATCATGACATGTAAGCTACTTTTTTTCTAACTCTTATAGTTTCCGAGTTAGCCTATTCGGGCATCGAATTTGAACCAGCCTGTACTTCCCCCGACAGATGTTTGTAATAATTGAAAATCACTGCTTCAGTAGATGGCGGGTAGATGTCTTTGTATGGATCTCAAAATGACATTTTAACAGTGCCGATAACTTTATTCCATTTCTTTTTAATTTGGTACAAATAATAATATCCTTACATAAATAGGTAATAGATGGCGCAGGCTTCATTAAAAAATTTACTGATTCACTTCACCACTACTGATCGTCTGTGGATCACTGATTGTATGTCGAAATTCCCCCGTAAGATGGCATTAGGTCTATACTGAAATAATTTAATTAAACTAACAATTTTATTATTAATAGTGGGAATGATGAGAGACAGCAATAACAATTATTGCCAGTAGCATTCTTTTAATTTAAAAAGTATAGATTCCAATTCGTTTTATATTTTTAAATTTGCCGCTAACTTCAACTTTTAAAACCAGTCGGAACGTTAATTGGAGCCACATAATAGTTGAAAACCACTTTCCAAGCACTATTATTATTATTATTATTATTATTCTGTGGTTGGAGCTTTTATATACGAACCCAATCCACCTGTATTCTAGTGGTTCGGTTCTTAGCTGAATAATTCCAAATATCCCCAACAGATGGCCCCACATACGTTCAATTTTTAGTAGGAAGTTTTTGTTTAGAGAGTTGCATTTCTACGAAGCTATTTTCTATG
>NW_019281639.1:0-16916 GCF_000648695.1 Onthophagus taurus | reverse complement strand
AGTATCCTCTTTTTAATGCAAAAAACCGTTTTGAAAAATCACTTTGAGTTCTTGATAAATAAATTTTTGAAATAATCGACAATTTTTTCGAATTTCATCCTCGTGGAAATATCACCAATTATGAATTAAAATTTCCTCTTTTTAATGGAAAAAGCTGTTTTCAAAAATGACTTCAAGTTCTTGAGGAATAAATTGTTGAAATCATCGACAATTTTTTCGAATTTTTCAATTTTCGCCGAAAAAGTTTTAAAAATTCGTATAAAATCTAGTTCTTGGAATATGAGTATGAAAATTTCCCAAAATGTTAATAAAAGTGTCCTCTTTCCAATGAACCAACCCGTTTTGAAAAATAACTTTTAGTGTTTGAGAAAATAATATTTGAAGTTTTGATTAAATTTTCGATGTCGCAATTTTTATTGATAATTTGCAAAATTCGCTATAACATTAATTTCTTGAAGGATCCTTGTGGAAATATTACCAATTATGAATTAAAGTATCCTCTTTTTAATGCAACAAGCCGTTTTGGAAAATCACTTTCAGTTCTTGAGAAATAAATTTTTGAAATGATCGACAATTTTTTCGAATTTTTCCATTTTCGCCGATGAAGTTTTAAAAATTCGTATAAAAGCTAGTCCTTGGAATATGAGTATGAAAATTTTCCAAAGTGTTAATAAATGTGGCCTCTTTCCAATGAACAAACCCGTTTTGAAAAATAACTTTTTGTTTTTGAGAAAACGATATTTGAAGTTTTGATTAAATTTTCGATGTCGCAATTTTTATTGATAATTTTCAAAATTCGCTATAAAATTCATTTCTTGAAGGATCCTTGTGGAAATATCACCAATTATTAATTATAGTATCCTCTTTTTAATGCAACAAGCCGTTTTGAAAAATCGCTTTTAGTTTTTGAGAAATAAATTTTTGAAATGATCGACAATTTTTTCGAATTTTTCAATTTTCGCAGATTAAGTTTTAAAAATTCGTAGAAAATTTAGTTCTTGGAAAATGAGTATGAAAATTTCCCAAATTGTCACTTGCCTTCTTTATTATTATCTACAGCATCTCTCAACATCAGGTGCGATATAATCATTATAAATATAATCGTCTTTTGATTATTTATTATGCAATTAATTAATTCCAATAAATCGATGATCGGAATTTATAATGCAAACTTAACTTCTTAGAAAATTATTATTTAATAAATCTTAAACGAAAAATAAATTAAATATTAACCAAACATTCTTTTAGTAGATATTTGAAGGTCAGGCGATCCTATTTCCGCATTTTAGCTTGACCCAATTTTCCTTCTATAAACTTCTCAAATACTATTCTAAAATTACGCTTTTCTTTTTCTTGGCATTAAACTTTACAAAAGGTTTATGAATTAACATTGATTTTCATTACAAAAGAAAATTACTTGAACCAAAAATGTTTCAACTAAAAAATAAATATTTACCCAAAAAAATTATCTGTAGATAATAATTCTAGATTGTTAATAATGTGTGAAAATTTATTAGAAAAAATTTTGTTTCTTTGAAAACTAACAAGTTTTATGATCAATTTTAACCGAAGAAGCGGTATTTGTAAACTTATGATCGGACGGCCTTCGGAAGTGATTCTATTTCGGTCAAGTTATATTCATTTTGAGGATCAAGGTGGAGTCGTTGAAAGTAGACTCGAGCTTTTAAAAGCAAAAAAAAATCTAATAGCTTTCTAGAGGTTCAATTTTAAAGAGAGAATACTCGACGAAGCCAAATCGATATTTTGAGAGTTCGCAGCAAATGCAGACGCAAATAAACCTGATTGACAATCCGCGGTATTATGTTCAAGAGTTACTAGAAATTCTTATTATAGATTTTGATGTGATTAATACCCCTTTTTGATGTAGACAAAAACCACTTTTATTAGTAGAGCTGGGTTGAGGTAAGTCATAAAATTTCTACGAGTTTACCACGAAATGCAATCGAGTAGGTAATTGCAAAAGACTTCGTAGATAATCAATATAACCAATGTATAATTCAAGTTCGCAAACAAGTTGCTTCGTTTTCGTGCCACATGTACGACAATTCTACAGACAAATCAAATATTAAATTGATTTCATTTAATTTAAAAATTTTAAATTTTATATTTTTATTTTTTCTTGTAATCAATAGTTATATAGGGCATATATGTTTTGGTTACGGTTCATTATTTTATTGTTTATGAACACAAAACCTAAGTGAAAAATCGATTTTTATATGTATATAGAACAAATAAACATGACTCAAAAAATAGTCGCTGTGGAAGTAATTAATTGGAGTGGCCTACACTCAAGTATCTAGCATTTTTATATGACTGGGAGACTAATATAAGTCAAACCTTGTTTGCTAACTTAATTAAGTTAAACGGAAAAATACCAAAATTTTGTCATGCAATAATGACAAATGTAAATACGCCTTTTGTGATTTAAATGAAAAATATTTCAAATAAAAGTTTTCTGGTTAATTATGGCTATATTTGTTTGTTTGTATTGTTCTTAATTTCGTTGCTATGGCAACCAACATTGTTACATAGGTTTTCTTGTATATTTTGATGGATCATATTTCATTCTATTCGATGGATATGTTACTGTAAAACCCCGAACTACGGTAAATCTTAGGTTAAACTAGTAAATCTTAAGATTATCCGACATGAGTTGGTAAATGTAAAGATTTTTTTAAACAAGAGATGAATTTTCTGGCTTTTACCAATAGAGTTTAATAACAGTTCGTAAATGTTGGTTTTGAGAATAAAACAATAAATATATTTCTTAATTATTTATTTTAACAATTTATTTCAATATAAATAAGGTAATGAAATTACTCATCTATCAAAAATCTTTACATTGCTTAAATTATGAAGTATCATTCGGTATTTTTTTTAATCATTGCATTTTTTCTTATTGTCAGGATAGACACTTTCTGTTTCGATATTGGTTCTTCAGTTATAAAAACTTCTTGTGATTGAGTTGCATTTTCTGTCTCTGAATCGCTACATTAGAATTAGTGGTGGAACGGATATTCGTGCCTATCCGGACATTTTCTAAAATCCGGCCGGATACCGGGTAGTTACCAAATATTCGGATATTAAAAACCTATTACTTAGTACTCCACCATTTACAGGAATTAGTATAGGAATTAGTAAATAAATTTTTGAAATGATCGACAATTTTTTCGAATTTTGCAATTTTCGCCGATTAAATTTTAAAAATTCGTGTAAAATCCAGTTCTTGGAATATGAGTATGAAAATCTCCCAAAGTGTTAATAAAAGTGTCTTCTTTCCAATGAACCAACCCGTTTTGAAAAGTAACTTTTAGTTTTTGAGAAGACAATATTTGAAGTTTTGATAAAATTTTCGATGTTGCAATTTTCATCGAGTATTTTCAAAATTCCCTATAAAATTCATTTTTTGAAGGATCCTTGTGGAAATGTCACCAATTATTAATTAAAGTATCCTCTTTTTAAAAAAACAAGCCGTTTTGAAAAATCTCTTTTAGTTTTTGAGAAATAAATTTTTGAAATGATCGACAATTTTTTCAATTTTTGCAATTTTCGCCGATTAGCTTAAAAACTCGTATAAAATCCATTTCTTGGAATATGAGTATGAAAATTTCCCAAAGTGTTAATAACAGTGTCCTCTTTCCAATGAACCAACACGTTTTGAAAAATAACTATTAGTTTTTGAGAAAACAATATTTGAAGTTTTGATAAAATTTTCGATGTTGCAATTTTCATCGATAACTTTCAAAATTCCCTATAAAATTCATATCTTGAAGGATCCTTGTGGAAATATCACCAATTATTAATTGAAGTATCCTCTTTTTAATGCAAAAAGCCGTCTTGAAAAATCACTTTTAGTTTTTGAGAAATAAGTTTTTGAAATAATCGACAATTTTTTCGAATTTTGCAATTTTAGTCCATTAAGTTTTAAAAATTCGTATAAAATCCATTCCTTGGAATATGAGTATGAAAATTTCCTAAAGTGTTAATAAGAGTGTCCTCTTTTTTTCGCCAATTATTAATTAAAGTATCCTCCTTTTAGAGTTGCTTCATCGGTTAAATCAGCATCAAAAAAGTTCATTTTGTATCTTGGATCCAAATAAGTTGACATATCTTATCAGCTTTCTTATTAATTTCATTTTTATTCAGATATTGCAATAATGTGGCAATGTAGGGTATCACTTCAGAAATGCACCAGAAGTTATAACTATAAGGGCCGGATAGATATGCCGGATAACCGGATATCCGGCCGGAGGGGATGCCGAATATTCGGTATCAGGCTTTTCGCAAAATCACTATCCGTTCCATCACTAATTAGAATCATCGGTTATTTCTTTCTCATTCGTCTTTTCATTAATAATCATTTCGTCTTGGCGTGTTTTACTCTCCACAGTGTTTTTGTTTATGTCCTTTTCAGTGTTTCTTTATTCTGTTCAATGGCAGTTTCGGCGTTAATATTTTGTTCCGTATTTTTTGTGAATGCAATACATTTTCTAAATCTTCTTCAGATCTTACTAGTTCAAGCATGTTTCTACTATCCGTGCGAAAAGTCAAGGCCCCTCATTTTAGAGATCGATATCTTAGCAACCGCTCGATCAAAAAAATTGCGACAAAGTTTATTGTAATCTCTGAACATTTCTACGTAACATATGTTAATTTGAAAATTTTCGGATCCACGGTTTTTTTGTTATCGCGAGTTAAATGAAAAAAGTACCCGATTTTTTACGGCGCCGGCAACTTTGTCAACTTTACGATTTTTTTTCTCGAAAACTATCGTATGAAAAAATTTGAATTTTGACATTCCATACAATTTCGCCCAAAATCGCGGTTTAGTAAGGCGCAGTTTTTCAAAATTAGAGATGCCTAATTTTTTAAGAGCGATTTAATGGAATTACAAATTAAAGAGAAACAGAAATAAGCTCTGCGGGGTGACGAAAGTTCCGTCCAATCGGAACAGATGGTGCGTCCCAGACAGGACGTCGCGCTTTATTTCTTTATGTAGGTAAGATAAAGGCGCGATTAAAAGAAAAATTTCCAAATCAACATGTGATACGCAGAAATGTTCACTGATTACAATAAACTTTACCGCAATTTTTGCCATCGAGCCGTTACGAAGATATCGATCTCTAAAGTGAGGGGCCTTGCCTTTTTGCACGGATAGTAGGTATTGCTGATGTAGTAATGCCCGTTTTGATGGGACTACCAAACATTGCTTCGTAGGGGGAACATTTTATTCCCTTGTGATATGCTCTATTTTTCATTGCTTGGGTGTATTTCAAACCCTCTTACAACTTTTTTAACTGGTTTGTTTCCATCCACGTGCTGAACATATTTTCGATATCTTGATTGGCACGCTTTACTGATCCTTGACTCTGACTGTGTGTTAGCTTCCCATGTACTAATTTTAACGTTCGACCACATAGAGCATAAACTTTCAATAAGTTGGTTACAAAATTCTCGTCCATTATCGGAATGAAGGATGTTCGGAGGTCCAAAAGTGGTGAAAATAATCAAAAGATAGTAGGTAGTTAGACGAAGAACCACAAATTTAGTGAGATAGTCTTCGTAAACTAAAATGAATTTATAATTTTCATGAGGGTTAGGTTGTAGATCTATTAGATCTATTTAACAACGTGAGTTCATTTCACTATGAAGTATAGGCTTAATGACAATGCCCTTTTTGTAACTCTCAAGGTTAGCATAGCTTCAAATATGTCATAATAGCCTCAACTGTTACATTTTTATACTTGCGGTTGCATTCCTTAAGCATCCTTGTCTTTCCACCATGTCTAACAGCAACATGCAATTCTTCGAGATACTTCGATACTTGATTTCTTCATTCTCTTCCTTCATCGACGTAATTAGTTTTTCATCGCCGCCTATAGTCAAAATATCATAACGTTTTAATCGCCTATAATGAACGGCTTCCTTCCTTTTCACGTTCTTTGCAGTTTCTACTTCTTCTAAACATTTTGCGTATATGTCCTTGTCGATATAAAATATATTGTCGTTGTTTTTATGACAAAGAGAAGGTATAAAAGGCAAGCGATTTACACATTGATTGTTGATTTATAAGGCCGTATTTATATTATGGGATCTATTTAGGGATATATGTAATCGTATTATAAACAGGTAAAACAGGTTTCGGCTCGCTTGCATGTTTTTAACAAATACAGGTCCATAATGACAATTTTGTATCCCATTCAAGATAACAATGTTGGTTACCATAGCAACGAAACTAAGAACAATATAAAAAGCAAATATAGCCAGAATATGCGATATAATTAACCAGGAAAACTTGTATTTCAATCATTTTTCATTTAAATCACAAATGGCGTATTTACTAGCTACATTTCATACTTTTGTTCCACCCTGTATAATTATATTTTTATTTTTATTAGAACTCCTAAACTAAATGTGTTAGAAGAAAATATTTTGGATGACAATTATTTGTAATGAACCAGCAAACCGTTATCCGCAAGCGATTGTAATCCAACTATGCCTATTACCAACCTAGAGAACTTAAAATCCTAAACATTTCAAATTTGACGTATTTTGTAACAAAATAACTTTTAACACAAAATTTAAAAAGTATGGGTAAAAATGATATTAATAAAAATTGTTTATAATAAATCATTAAAACATAATCCATAAACGATTTCATTTCAATTATTTCAAATTATTAGTTAAAAGCCATAAAATATCAAAATCTTAAAATTTATTTTTTCGGACAAATTTTTATTAAAAGTTTGAAAATTAAAAATTTTAGGAGAAAGTATTGTTGATGAGAATTGTTTGTAATGAACCAGCAAAACGTTATATACAAGTAATTGTAACCCAAGTATGCTTATTACCAACCTAGCAGACTTAAAATCCCAAACATTTCAAATTTTATACATTTAACAAGAAAATAATTGTTAACACAATAACTAAAAGCTATGGGTGAAAATGGTAGTAATAAAAATGGTTTATGATAAATCACTAAATCATAATCCATAAACAATTTCATTCCAATTGATTAATATTTTTTGTTAAAAGCCATAAAATATCAATATCTTGAAACTTACGTTTTTGGACAAATTTGTATTAAAACTTGAAAACTAAATATATTAGGAGAAACTATTGTTGATGAGAATTGTTTGTTATGAACCAAAAAAGTGTTATATTCAAGTGATTATCCCAGCTATGCTTATTACCAACCTAGCAGATTTAAAATCCCAAACATTTCAAATTTGACGTATTTTGTAACAAAATAACTTTTAACACAACAGACTTTTTAAAAATGTCTTTTAAAAATTTAAAAAGGGTGAAAATGATATTAATAAAAATTGTTTATAATAAATCACTAAAACATAATCCATGAACGATTTCATTTCAATTGTTTAATATTTTTTGTTAATAGGCATAAAATGTCGAAATCTTGAATTTTCTTTTTCGGACAAATTTTTATTAAAACTTTAAAACTAAATATATTAGGAGAAACTATTGTTGATGAGAATAGTTTGTTATGAACCAAAAGAGCGTTATATGCAAGTGATTATCCCAGCTATGCTTATTACCAACTTAACGGACTTAAAACCCTAAACATTTCAAATTTGACGTATTTTGTAACAAAATAACTTTTAACACAAAATTTAAAAAGTATAGGTGAAAATGATATGAATAAAAATTGTTTATGATAAATCGCTAAAACATAATCCATAAACGATTTCATTCCAATTGTTTAACATTTTTTGTTAAAAGCCATAAAATATCAATATCTTGAAATTTACTTTTTTGGACAAATTTTTATTAAAACTTGAAAACTAAATATATTAGGAGAAACTATTGTTGATGAGAATTGTTTGTTATGAACCAAAAGAGCGTTATATACAAGTGATTATCCCAGCTATGCTTATTACCAACTTAACGGACTTAAAACCCTAAACATTTCAAATTTGACGTATTTTGTAACAAAATAACTTTTACACAAAATTTAAAAAGTATAGGTGAAAATGATATGAATAAAAATTGTTTACGATAAATCGCTAAAACATAATCCATAAACGATTTCATTCCAATTGTTGAACATTTTTTGTTAAAAGCCATAAAATATCAATATCTTGAAACTTACTTTTTTGAACAAATTTTTATTAATTCTTGAAAACTAAATATATTAGGAGAAACTATTGTTGATGAGAATTGTTTGTTATGAACCAAAAAAGCGTTATATGCTAGTGATTATCCCAGCTGTGCTTATTACCAACTTAACGGACTTAAAACCCTAAACATTTCAAATTTGACGTATTTTGTCACAAAATAACTTTTAACACAAAATTTAAAAAGTATGGGTGAAAATGATATTAATAAAACTTGTTTATAATAAATAACTAAAAACATAATCCATAAACGATTTCATTTCAATTATTTCACATTTTTTGTTAAAAGCCATAAAATATCAAAATTTTGAAATTTACTTTTTCGGACAAATTCTTATTAAAACTTTAAAACTAAAAATGTTAGGAGAAAGTATTGTTGATAAGAATTGTTTGTAATGAACCAGCCAAACGTTGTATGCAAGTTATTATAACCCAACTATGCTTATTACCAACTTAGCGGACTTAAAATCGTAAACATTTCAATTTGACGTATTTAATAACAAAATCATTTTTAACACATAAAATTAAAAGCTATGGGTGAAAATGGTATTAATAAAAATTGTTTATGATAAATCACTAAAATATAATCAATAAACGATATCATTCCAATTCATTAATATTTTTTGTTAAAAGCCATAAAACATCAATATCTTGTAACTTACTTTTTTGGGCAAATTTTTATTAAAACTTGAAAACTAAATATATTAGGAGAAACTATTGTTGATGAGAATTTTTTGTTATGAATCAAAAAAGTGTTATATTCAAGTGATTATCCCAGCTATGCTTATTACCAACCAAGCAGATTTAAAATCCCAAACATTTCAAATTTGACGTATTTTGTAACTAATTAACTTTTAACACAAAATTTAAAAAGTATGGGTGAAAATGATATTAATGAAAATTGTTTATAATATATCACTAAAACATAATCCATAAACGATTTCATTCCAATTATTTCTTATTGTTTGTTAAAAGCCATAAAATGTCAACATCTTGAAATTTCCTTTTTTGGAGTAATTGTGATTAAAAGTCGAAAACTAAAAATATTAGGAGAAAGTATTGTTGATGAGAATTGTTTGTAATGAACCAGCCAAACGTTGTATGCAAGTTATTGTAACCCAACTATGCTTATTACCAACTTAGCGGACTTAAAATCGTAAACATTTCAATTTGACGTATTTAATAACAAAATCATTTTTAACACATAAAATTAAAAGCTATGGGTGAAAATGGTATTAATAAAAATTGTTTATGATAAATCACTAAATCGTAATCCATAAACGATATTATTCCAATTGTTTAATATTTTTTGTTAAAAGCCATAAAATATCAATATCTTGAAACTTACTTTTTTGGACAAATTTTTATTAAAACTTGAAAACTAAATATATTAGGAGAAACTATTGTTGATGAGAATTATTTGTTATAAACCAAAACAGCGTTATATGCAAGTGATTATCCCAGCTATGCTTATTACCAACTTAACGGACTAAAAATCCTAAACGTTTCAAATTTGACGTATTTTGTAACAAAATAACTTTTAACACAAAATTTAAAAAGTATGGGTGAAAATGGTATTAATAAAAATTGTTTATAATAAATCACTAAAACATAATCCATAAACGATTTCATTCCAATTGTTTAATATTTTTTGTTAAAAGCCATAAAATATCTATATCTTGAAACTTACGTTTTTGGACAAATTTTTATTAAAACTTGAAAACTAAATATATTAGGAGAAACTATTGTTGATGAGAATTGCTTGTTATGAACCAAAAAAGCGTTATATTCAAGTGATTATCCCAGCCATGTTTATTACCAACCTAGCAGACTTAAAATCGCAAACATTTCAAATTTGACGTATTTTGTAACAAAATAACTTTTAACACAAAATTTAAAAAGTATGGGTGAAAATGATATTAATAAAAATTGTTTATAATAAATCACTAAAACATAATCCATAAACGATTTCATTTCAATTATTTCACATTTTTTGTTAAAAGCCATAAAATATCAAAATTTTGAAATTTACTTTTTCGGACAAATTTTTATTAAAACTTTAAAACTAAAAATGTTAGGAGAAAGTATTGTTGATAAGAATTGTTTGTAATGAACCAGCCAAACGTGGTATGCAAGTTATTGTAACCCAACTATGCTTATTATCAATACATAATCCATAAACGATTTCATTCCAATTATTTCATATTTTTTGTTAAAAGCCATTAAATATCAAAATTTTGAAATTTACTTTTTTGGACAAAGTTTCATTAAAACTGGTAAACAAAAAATGCTAGGAGAAAATATTGTGAATGAGAATTGTTTGTAATGAACCAGCAAAACGTTATTCCTTAGTGATCATAACCCAACTATGCTTGTTACCAACCTTGCGGACTTAAAATCCCAAACTTTTCAAATTTGACGCATTTAATAACAAAATAATTTTTAACACAAAAATTAAAAACTATGGGTGAAAATGGTATTAATAAAAATTGTTTATAATATATCACTGAAACATAATTCATAAACGATTTCATTCCAATTATTTCTTATTTTTTGTTAAAAGCCATAAAATGTCAGCATCTTGAAATTTCCTTTTTTGGACTAATTTTTATTAAAACTCGAAAACTAAAAATATTAGGAGAAAGTATTGTTGATGAGAATTATTTGTAATGAACCAACAAAACGTTATGTGCAAGTGATTGTAATCCAACTACGTTTATTACCAACCTAGCGGACTTAAAATCCCATAGATTTATAATTTGACATATTTAATAACAAAATAATTGTTAACACAATAATTAAAAGCTATGGGTGAAAATAGTATTAATAAAAATTGTTTATAATTAATTACTAAAACATAATCCATAAACGATTTCATTCCAATTGTATAATATTTTTTGTTGAGAGCCATAAAGTATCAAAATCGTGAAATTTACTTTTTTGGACAAAGTTTTATTAAAACTCAAAAACTGAAAATGTTAGTTGAAAATATTATGGGTGAAAATTGTAGAAAAAGTTTCTGTATATATTTATGTTAATGGTTTGGGATACAAGGTGTCTAACATAATGCCAAAAATNGAAAAGAATGAACATGAAAGAGATGAGATAAAACTTGATGAATTGGGGGAAACAATAAACACTCTGGAAAATTCAAAAACTTCAGGCTGGGACAAGGTAACAACAGAAATGCTCAAGTACATGGGACAAAAAGGAAGAGACGTAATGCTAAAAATCTATAAAACGCCATGGAACACGGAGCAACTACCAAAGGACTGGAAGAAATCACCAATTGTATCAATATACAAAAATAAAGGGAATAGAAGGGACTTCAACAATAAAATTATAGGAGTATAACGTTAATCAGTACAGGAATAAAAATTTTAGAACATACCATAGAAAAAAAGATTAGAATTTAGAAATGGAAGAAATATATAGGATCATATATTTTCCATTAGACAAATAGTGCAAAAAACGACAAAAGAGAAGAGAAAAGTATTTTTAGCATTTATAGATCTTGAGAAAGCTTTCAATAGGGTGTCTAGAGAGAAATTATGGATAATATTCAGGGATAGAAATGTAGATAATATGCTAATCCGACTAACAAAAGTAATATATGAAAGTAATATAAACATAGTTATCACCAATAACACAGACAGGGGGGTAACTCATTATTACATACTTGTCTTAAATTTTTGTTTTTTGGTGGATCCTGAGTGTTCTTCGGATTCTATATATATTCTTTGTATATGGACGACATAATTAAAACATGTACGTGTATGAGCAAGAAATTTAATGTAGGACACGTGAAGTTACGAAGAATAGAAGTATCCGAATGGCACAAAGATAGGAAGATCTTAGAAGGAATCTGGATACATGGAAAAAAGTACCATGGGACTGAACGATTATGGCATGACTATGAACAAGAACAAAAGAAAAGTCATGGTAATAAGTGAACAACAGGTAGAGAAGAACATTAAAATACAGTGTGTTAATTAATTATCGTACCCGACGTCATCATTGCAAGTATGCAACCAATAACGCGATTAGCGTATTGTAATACGAATATTGTGATACTGGTTGCATACTTGCAATGATGACGTTGGGTACGATAATTAATTAACACAGTGTAGAAGGAACACAAATAGAATAAGTGGAAACATTCCAATATGTAGGAGTGACAATAAAAGAGAATGGTTCAAAGGAAGCAGAAGATAAATAAAAGAACAATGCCATGAACAACAAGTTTATTAGTAAGAAAGAGGTATCACGGAAATATACTAGCAAAGTCCTAATTAGTAAGAATCATAACTTGCAAATCAGAATGAATCAAACATCGTCGTGGCATACTTTCAATTAGAGCTCTGATGGTTTCTTGAGGGATATCTTCCCACACGCGAATAAGACTTTGTCGCAGCTCGTCTAAGCTGTTAGGTGGTGGATGCTGACTTCTAATCTTCCGTCCCATTATGTCCCAAAGATGCTCGATTGGGTTCAGGTCTGAACTACAGGCTGGCCACTCGAGGATTTAAATATTAACATAATTTAAATATTCAGTAACAATATGAAAACTCTGCTCTACCCTAACCGGAAGAGATCTACTCAGTTCCTGGGAAAATCAAAAAGTGACTTGAGGCTCCTCATCCACTTCCTAACCGTTACGTAAGCATATTTTGTACATGAAGCTGGCAAATACATCCCTACTGGGGCCTAAGTGCTGTGAAGGAATTCACTCCCACGTGAAGCTACATACATACATACATACATCTTAATTATTTCAGTCTAAAGCAGACTTATTCAGCTTCTGACTTCACTTCAATAACCCTTTCTCAGTCATACCAGTACGTTACTTAGGTTGCCACGTTTTTTAGGCGCACCCATGTGTTTCGGTGATATTTTAGACAACTCAGCAGGGCCGACACAAAATAAATGGGCTTTACTGACAGAAAAAACAGCGCCTGAATAAGGTGTAGGTGCCTAAATAAGACACACTGAGCAAGAGTTCAAGTCGTCTGAACAAGACGACTAAGATTTTTTGGCTTTTCAGTCATTGTAACATGTAGATTAATTGGACCGCGTTATACACCACTTCACTAAGCGACATTTTAACGTTTTGAGAGATTTTCATGCTGTCTGGTAGGTAAACGTGAGATAACCTTTAAAGTGAGCCCAAACTTGACACATTTATCTCAAAAAACCAAAAATTTCGAACTTTCAACTTTTAATTTTGATATATTTATCAACTTCATAACAAATCCTTTAAAATGAGACATATTTAACTTTAATATTAATGGAAATACAATCACTTCCGGTTTGAAACGTCAACGTCAATTTTGACATATTTGTCATCTTCATTAAAAAACCTTTAAAACGAGTCCAAACATGTCGCACTTATCTCAAAAAACAAAAAGTTAGAATAAAAAACATTAAACCCGAAGTTAGCAACAATGAAGATAGCAATTTAATTTTTAAATATTAATACCAACCTTAATTTTTTATTTTTTTTATTATATTTTTGATTTGGGACAAAATATATTAAGACATTTTATAAAAATTAAGAATATGTCAAAATGACATTGACATTTCAAACCGAAAGTTGCTTATATCTCGAGTAATATTGACATTAAACGTATTATGTTTCGATTCATTTTAAAGGATTTTTCACGACGATTACAAATATTATGTCAAAATTGACGTTGACATTCTTAACCGGAAGTTAACCGTAACTTCATTAATATTGAAGATAAATATGTCGTATTTGTACTCATTTTAAAGGATTTTTAATGAAGATTACAAATATGTCAAAATTGAGGTTGACAAAACAGTTATTGACAAAGGCTAAAAAACAAAAAAGTAGAATAACAAACATTAAACCCGAAGTTAGCAACAATGAAGATAGCAGTTTAATTGCTGCTGGATATTAACGTACGGCTGCGAAACGTAGGTACTAACCAAAACAAGCAATATACAAGCAGCAGAAATGAAATTCCTGAGAAGTATCAGAGGTGTCACGGAAATAAGAAGGGACTTAGAAGTTACATCAATATTGCGATATAATAGAAGAAAGGCAACTTGGGTGGTGGGGAAATTTATAACGAATGGCAATGGGAAGGCAAACCAGACAGATATGGGAAGCAAGAAATGGGAAGAACAAAAAAAGAGGAAGGCCTAAGCGGACATTGGATGAAGTAATGCCCCGAGTTTATCTATGAACATGGAATAGAGTAACTTGGGGAATAACCCGAGTTGGAATCCAGCTAACAGATTACTTCTGTTTTTGATCCCAGTTAGTGAGTATCCGACTCTTCTATAATATTCTTCCCTGTCTCTTTACCCATAGATCAGCCTCCAGCTAACAGATCCAGGAAACAGCTAACTTCTGTTTTTGATCCCAGTTAGTGAGTATCCCACTCTTCTATAATATTCTTCCCTGTCTCTTTGCCCATAAATCAGCCTCCTCTCCTTAATTTCCCTCCAGCACTCTTCCAGGATCATCTTCCTCATACTTCACTCTTCTCAATAAACAATCCATACAGTTTTCACAAATTTCCCAATATGAGGCAAACTACAATAAATAGGTATAGGAATGTTTATAGTTAATTTGTAGAGAATTAAATTTCCTTTCGGGTAGACTAAAAAAATATGAGGCGTTCCGTTTAAAAGTTTCGACTTTCCGCCATTGAACATGGAGAAACAGTAATACAACTCTTGGCCAGCCTGTATAAGATACTCCGATACAACAAATGACAATCTATTTGACAGCATTTGAAGAGTAATCGTGCCAATGTAGATGTTTTTTGAATGAACGTTGGCTGAGATATGGGGTTTTAAAGAGCATGTTGAAATTTACCAAAAAAGACTTAAAACCAAAATAACTCGAAAACGAAAAACGCTAGCTACCAATAACTTTTATCAGTGTATCACTTTTATAAGTAGCGGCCATCTTGAAGATATTTTAGATCGAAAGTTCCGAATGAACAACCCATGCTACCAATATTTCAAATCTCTACGAATAGTGGAACCTGAAAATGTTCTAACGAACCAGTTACGTTAGACACCTGTGTAACTAATATACGTATGATGATAAATGTTAGGTATAAGAAAACTTTAAAAAATTGTTATTTTACTTACTATTGAAAGTACTGGAAGTAGAGGGTGTTTTTTAAGCCAGATAGAACTTACGAAAGGGTTAACTGTTAAACGAACTGTCATACTGCGCTTACTTTTTGATATTTATGACCAGTATACTCTGGCAAATCATCATAAATAGATTGACGCTTGAACGACGCTACCAAATAAACCAGATTTACTTTGAAGATCAGTAATCAATTCGCACAACTTATAGACAACTTCGTAATTTGTATGGCGCACATAATCGTCCATCTGAGCAAGCCATCCGTCGAACTGTGGATAGATTTCATACCACATACTCTCTAAATGATACAATAACACCAACACGGCGAAGGAATGTGCGTACTGCAGAAAATCTCGCCGCTGTAAACGAAAAGAAGATCCAAGTTTATCGATTCATCATCAGTCGCAGGAATTGGGGCTCTGTCCGTCCACTTTGTGGAAAATTTTGCGCAAAGTACTACACCCGTTTAAGATCCAGCTGGTGCAGGAATTAAAGCCACGAGACCATCATATGCGTCGTTCTTTCGCCGATTGGGCTCTAGAGCAATTGGAAACTGATCCGATGTTTTATCGCAAAATTGTGTTCAGCGATGAGATTCATTTTTGGCTTAATGGGTTTGTTAATAAACAAAATTGCTGCATATGGAGTGAAACCAATCCACAACAGACCCTACAGACTCCATTACATGCAGGAAAATGCACAGTTTGGTGTGGTTTGCACGCTGGTAGCATCATTGTACCCAAGATTGAACGTCCAGAATGCGCTTCGTCAAAAAAAGCCGCGGTGCCGCTATGCCCGAAATCCATTATGCCCGTTAATGCCATGTATTGATCTTCCGAACAAAAACGTTTTTTGGATTAAAATTTAATTTTTTGTGTTCTTTTTTTCAATTTAAATTTCTATCGGACTTAAAAAAACACCCAGTAGATAAACTACTTGGAGTACACAAATAGTTGTTCAAGTACTTCTTATGTCGAACAAGTAACAAGTATCATCCAGTACATTTTAAGCTAAACACTGAAAGTACAAGTATTAAGTACCTACAATTTGAAAGTACTGACAGTAAACTACTTAAAGTAAAAAAGTACTGAATACATTACTTGTAGTACATTTTTACTGCAAGTAGCTCAACTCTGCTTTGTTCCAAACTGAAATCTTCTAGTAACATTGGTAAGGCGTCATCTAAAACATTTCGTCACTTCTCCCCACTCAATACATCATTAATAAAGTATGGACCGATCAATTTATCATCATTATGCTAAACTAAACATTAACCGACCAAGGGCGTTGATGGTCTACTTCACGTAACCATCTCGGATTTTCAACCCTCCAATAGTGCATGTTAAGTCTATTGACTAGTCCGTGGTTTGTAAAAGTAGACTAATCCGAGAATAGCACATTAGCAAAGAAATTGATGTCCAACCGTATTCGTTCTTGTGCCCATTGACAAAATATGAATCAATTTTCAAAATCATCTCCATGAAGCTGTTGATGCAATAACATGTGGTATTACGGAGTATCACCCGAATACTTGTTCAGAGTTCTTTTTCTTGCTTCGATATATCCAGTGTTAGTGAAATCATTCACAACTCTGTAAAAGGCACTTCTCGAAAGCGTATTTCGATCAG
>NW_019281638.1:0-14362 GCF_000648695.1 Onthophagus taurus | reverse complement strand
ACATCTTCCCCATTGTCTATTAAAATTACCCCTTATATCTTCTGATATAGTCCCTGATACCTATTAATATCATTTCCAACCCTCCTCAACATTAATTACGACATCTCTTAATAGTAGCTCTGATATATATCAACAAAATCCTGATGCCAAGGAAGATTTTCTTCATCGATATCAACATCTTTCTCTGTATCGTCCAGAATCATGCAAGATATCATCGTCAATGTTCTCGCTGAGAGATATTTTACCATGGTTCTTGACATCTTCTATTATCATCCGTGAATTTCCTCAATACTTATGGTATTCCCCAATTTTATTCCTGATATCCTTCAACATAATCCCGAACATTGTCCAAGCTTCTTTAATACCTTTATCAGTATCTATTAATACCATTCTTGCAATCTCTAATTGTTCCTTGATATCTCACAACATTATTCCTGATAATTTTTCATTATCTTGCTCATTGCCTATTTTATTCTTCAACATTGTCGATGATATTTCTTATTATATCTTATCATATATTATTATCGTTCTCGATATTTCGTAAAATTCATGGTAAAGAAACCTTCAATATCTTCCAATATGATCTTTGAAATTCCTCAACATTAACTACGATATTTCCTCATACTTTTTAACAATGTTTTGGACTTCCTCAACATTTTCTCCACCATTTATTAATATCAGTGTAGATATTTTTTAATATTATCCCTGATATTTCTTAACAGCGGGTCTGATATTTCCATTATTGAGTAAGCAAAATCCTTCCTCAACATTGGTCAACGGCATCCTTGAATATTTGATATCTCTCAACTCTTTCCTGCCCTTCTTAAATCAATGTCGTCCCAGATGTTCCTCAAATATTCCTCGATATTCTTTATTAAGCTTCTTAAACATCACAAAGTTATCCTATCACCTTTGAACCATTTAGGTTCACAAAAATTTTCGGCAAACCTTTCAATTTGTTTATCGAAGGTTTTATCTGTCTATCTTAGCAACTACATAAAAGGACAATAAAATGAAATCTTAACTGTTATGTATATTTATTTCCCATCAACCTTACAAACATTAACATTAATTATTTATGTTAACGACATTCACTTCTTGGAATACAACAATCATCACAATCCTTTGATTTTTTACGTAACCTGGTTCACATTGACACCCTACAACGCATTGCTTGGTACAAATAATATCTTTGGGTTGTCCACAATACGTGGGACAAGCGGATCCACATGTGGTAAATGTTTGGTGAGGTGAACATGCTTCATTATAAGGACATTCGGATCTCAATATACACTGGGTGGAGTTCCATCCTTTAAAATGTAATTATTTTTGCATTGACACTCTGGTACGCACACAGCTAGGCATATCTTGAATTTGGGTTCACCGCAATATGGAGGGCAACTAGATCCACATGATTTATATACTTTATTGGGTGGACATTTTGGTGTAGGACATTGACTTCTTAGTATGCATTCATTAGTTTCGTTGTTCTTTCTAATGTAACCATATTTGCAGTGACAACCTTCATCTCACTCCGTCGAACATGTGATAGGTTTATTTCCACAATATTCCTTACAACCGGTCCAACATGTCTTATATTCTTCATTTTCTGTACAATTTCTCGCAAGAATTTCTGAAACTAATTCAAAAATATATCACCATTTTTCTCTATAATCTATAAAGTACAAGTGTTTACCAGAAATAAAGAAAGCAACAAAAACTACAATAAGTTTAGACATTTTAACAATTCATTATCTGAACTACTAACAATCTATTTGTTTCATCAATTCCAAAAATTTCAAATAATTCTATTTCACAATACATTTTTGTCATATTCTTTAATTGATTACCTTCCTGTCTGTGATTTCCCACTTCGATATTTACAGAAAAATATTTTAAAATATTTAAAATCATGTCTATATCTTAAACATTTACGTAAATAATTTTATTCTGATTCCAATTTCTGTTTATTGCCATTCTTAACATTGTCAACGGCATCCTGCCATTTCTTTTGACACTCTAAATATATTCCCTAACATCTTTCAACATTATTCCGGCTTCACTCAACATCTTCCCCATTGTCTATTAAAATTACCCCTTATAACTTTTGACATAGTCCCTGATATCTACTAATATCATTTCCAACCCTCCTCAACATTAACTACGACGTCTCTTAATAATAGCTCTGATATATATCAACAAAGTCCTGACGCCAAGGAAAATTTTCTTCATCGATATCAACTGCATATAATTACTGATATCATTTAACTTCATCAATAATGTCTATGGCATCCTCCAGTATCATGCAAGATATCATCGTCAATGTTCTCGCTGAGAGATATTTCACCATGGTTCTTGACATCTTCCATTATCGTCAGTGAATTCCCTCGACATTGCTTATGGTATCCCTCAACATAATCCCGAACACTGTCCAAGCTTCTTTAATACCTTTATCAGTATCTATTAATACTATTCTTGCGATCTCTAATTATCGTTTATTGATATCTTCCAACATTATTCCTAATAATTTTTCATTATCTATTATTTTCATCACTGATATCTCTCAATTTCGTTCCTGATATCTTCCAATATCATTTTTGAAATTCCTCAACATTATCGACGGTATTTCCTCATATTTTTTTAACAATGTTTTGAGCTTCCTTAACATTTTCCCCACCATTTATTAATATCAGTCTAGATATTTTTAAATATTATCCCTGATATTTGTTAACAGCGAGCAACCTCCTTTCTCAATATTGGTAATAATAATAATAAGTTTATTGCCACATAGCTAATACAGGAGAAAAATAATATATATGTATACATAAATGAATTAAATTAATAGTGTATGTTGACAAAAGGTCAGTTTATCGCCAAAAGACCCAACCAGCATTGTATGTAGAGAGGAGGAAAAAAATAGAGAAAAGGAAAAAGAAAAAGAGAGGAGAAGCAGGTGACATCAAAAGTTAGATTCAGATAATTGTAGTGATAATAGATAATCCCTTAAGCAGACCTTAAACGTTAGAAAACTACGAGTGTTGCGTATTTCCATGGGTAAACTATTCCAAAGCTTTATAGCCTGCACTGTGAAAGGTCCATGATATCTCTCGGTGCGATGAATGGGAAATATGAGTAACGTATCAGACTGTGCACTAGTAGGCAGACCAGGAGACGACATGAATTGAAAGTTCGTGTACAAGTATACTGGGGTCCGAGAAGAAAGTATCTTATATAGGGTAGTCAGTATACGGAAGGATGAGGGCCATTTGCTAGGTCTGTAGGAAGGTCTATTTTTGTTTTCATACCTTGCGTAAACTTCGTTGTTTTCTTCCCCTTGCTGTCCGTCGTAACCTTTTTATTCATTAATACTGCCCCACATAGATTATGCTGACAATTCCATAATACATAATATGTATCCAGATGGGATACACCGCATCAGCATAATCTATGTGGGCAGTATTAATGAGTAAAAAAGATTACGACGGACAGCAAGGGGAAGGAAACAACCAAGTTTACGCAAGGAATGAAAACAAAAATAGACCTTCCTACAGACAGACTGAATTTGACACCGCCAAGACAGCGCTGAGTCCATTGTCACCCCCAAGTTTTTGATCGTATTGGTGAAATGTTAACATTGTTACCAAGTATCAGTTGTATATCATTGAAAGAGTAAAATTTTGCGTAAAGTTTTGAACCGAATGCTATAGCTTGCGTCTTGGCAATATTTCAGACCAAAACATTTAGACATTCACAGTTGTTGATGTATAGATTTGAAGATCATCCGCATATAAGTGATAGTTGCATGCAATGAATTTGATAACACTATTTATAAAAAGTGAAAAGAGTAATGGACCCAATACACTTCCCTGAGGCACACCACTATGACTTTGAAACACAGAAGAAGAAGATGAAGTGTCGCGCACACAAAAGGAACGTTGAGAAAGGTATGACCTAAACCAAGTAACGCACTCAAGGGCAAAGCTCATAACAGACAGAGACGACACCAGTAAGCTATGATCCACAGCATCAAATGCCTTGCTGAAGTCCAGCAAAACTAACAACGTTATTCGTCGATCGTCACAGTTACGCTTAATATCATCAGTAACCATGATGAGTGCCGATGTGGTAGTGTGGCCTGGTCGGAAACCAGATTGATAGCCTGTAATTAGTTTATGCTCATCAAAGCAATCCTGCACTTGATTGTACACCAAGCGTTCAAGTGCCTTACATAATACGGAAAGTATCGATATTGGCCGAAAATCACTTAGGCGAGTAGGGCACTTAATCTTAGGAATGGGAACTACGCAGGCCTGTTGCCAAATTGGAGGAAAGGTCGAAGACTCTATGGAGAAATTAAAGATAAGGAGCAATGGTGGAGTAATTATGTCCAAGATGGAAAGGAGTTACGTTGATATTGGTCAACGGCATGAATATTTGATATCTCTTTCCTGCCCTTCAACATCTTAAATCAATGTCGTCCTTGATGTCCCTCAAATATTCTCAGATACGAATGACATTCGTTGCGAAAACCGTTATTCGTTCATAACTTGTTTTTGTGCGGGAATTCGTGCTTGTCGTTTCTAGTAGTTTCCTAGCCGTCAGTAACACGCGTGCTGCAGCGAGGACGAACGTATGACACACTTTTATACAGGTGAATTTGATCATCTGACGTACGGCATTCGTATTGTCAGTGTAGTGTAACTTTTTCGAATTTCTTTTATTTTTTCGTTTGTAGATAAAATGAATCCTAAGCGATGTAATACTTCGCCCGGGTCTTCCACATCGCGGAAAATACACCGAACGCGTATTGGTTGCAATAAATCAGACGACATCATAGAATCATGGCTATGTGAAGAATCAGAGGAATCATCGGCAGGTGAAGAAGATTGCATACAATCAGATCGCGGAAATTCTTCATCAGAAGAAGATGAAAAAAATGAAGAGATTAGTTTACCAACACCAGTAGATTCTCATGTCTCCGACTCCTCTGATGATGACATTCCATTGTCACGTTTACTAAGTCGAGCTGACCCTCTAGAAAGAGAAACTATCAGCCAGGTAAATGAACCTGAGACTGAGACTTGTAATGACAAATCACGTCGCCAAAAATATTTCTATGGTAAAAGACGATGCATGAAGTGGTCCGTAGAAGGGCCATCAAGAAGCACTCGAACTCCTGCGCACAACATTGTAGTTCCATTGACCGCAACTGACATTCCATCTGACAGCTCTTTGTCTCAATTATTTGGATTGCTGATATCTGAGAGTATCAAAACTAAAGTTATAAACTTTACTAATCAAAGATTGGAAGTGACAAGAGAAAAATATAAACGCCAGAATAAACCTGAACTGAAAGACATTGATCCTTTGGAGTTTGATGCGTTCATTGGTCTGCTGATGTTTAGTGCAGTGTTCAAATCAAATGATGAAGACCTAAATGCATTGTTTGCGACGGACGGAACCGGGAGAGATATTGTTAGAGGAGTTATGTCTAAAGAGCGGTTTGCAATGATTATCCTATGTTTGAGGTTTGATGATGCGTCTAGTAGAGACCAAAGAAAACGGAAAGACGTCGCTGCTGCTATTTCGGACATATTTCGCGAATTTATAGGAAATTGTCAAAAGTACTATAAAATTGGGGAAACTACAACAATTGACGAAATGCTAGTATCTTTTAGAGGAAGATGTAGATGGAAGAAATACATGCCTAACAAGCCGTGTAAGTATGGTTTGGAAATAAAATGTCTGACTGTTGGTGCTACTAGCTATTTATACAATGCGTACCTATATACAGGAAAGAACAGTGACGGAAACGGGCTAACACATGAAGAAAGGAAGTTATTAGTGCCAACGCAGTGTGTCTTGCGTTTGGCAAAACCGATAATGACAACCAATCGAAATATCACTGCAGATAACTATTTTTCGTCAATTGAAGTCTGCATAGAACTGAGAATAAATGGCTTGACTTACGTTGGAACCCTAAAAAAAAAAAATAAAAGAGAAATACCATCCGAATTTCTTGATAAAAAACGACAAGTTCATTCAACTATGTATGGTTTTACAAAAGAACTTACTCTGCTATCTTATGTTCCAAAAAAGAAGAAGACTGTCACAATGATCTCATCAATGCACCATGAAGGGAGCTTTGACTCTACTAAAGGGATCCCCGAAATAATTTCATTCTATAACGCAACAAAAGGGGGTGTGGATTCTCTAGACGAAAAGTGTGCAAAATACACTTGTAGTAGAAGGTCTAGACGATTTCCACTAGTCATATTCTACAGGATTTTGGATATTGCTGCTGCCAATTCTTTCATAATATGTAATTATGACAAATCGAAACGTATGGAATTCATGAAAGACCTAGGAAGACGATTAGTAACTCCACCCATAGAGCGACGATATGAAATACCACAGCTTTCTCACGAGCTCAAGAGTCTTATAGGACGTATTTTGGGGAAAGATAAGCCTACTGAATTAAATCAACAAAGCACTGAAATCCTAAAGTTTGAGATTTTGAAGAATTGTTACATGTGTTTCAAGCAAAAACAACGTGGAAGCCATTACGGGCGTACAATGTGCGGTCAGCCGATCTGCTTGCAGTGTTCAAAACCCACCTGTAACAACTGCCGTTAAAAAGTGCTTAAATAATTGATTAGTTGCTAACGTAATTTTGATCTCATAAAAACATTCTTAGTTAAGTACAAAAATGATGACAACAAGTTCCTATAGAGTATAGTTTTTTTTTTGTTGATTTTTAAATATTTTTTGTATACCGCTAAGAATATTGGTTAATAAATATTTTTTCTATGAGTATTTTTATTGTTTCTTTTATCTTTACATCTTAGATTTGAAATGTTCTATTACATAAAAATCAATAAAAACATTAATTACGATTGACCACGGCCTCACAGGCCTCGAAAGAAATAGACCAATCTCATTCGTACGTCAGTGGTAGTGTAACGAAATGACACGTCAGTGATTAAGGGTTAACAACTATAAAATTCTATAAAAGGACAATAAAATGAAATCTTACTGTTATGTATATTTATTTCCCATCAATCTTACAAACAGTAACATTAATTATGTTAAGGACATTCACTTTTTGGAATACAACAATCATCACAATCCTTTGATTCTTTTACGTAACCTGGTTCACATTGACACCCTACAACGCATTGATAGGTACAAATAGTATCTTTGGGTTGTCCACAATACTCAGGACAAGCTGTTCCACATGTGGTAAATCTTTGGTGAGGTGAACATGTTTGATTATAAGGACATTCGGATCTCAATATACACTGGGTGGAGTTCCCATCCTTTAAAATGTAATTATCTTTGCATTGACACTCTGGTACGCACACAGCTAGGCATATCTTGAGTTTGGGTTCACCGCAATATGGAGGGCAACTAGATCCACAAGATTTATATACTTTATTGGATGGACATTTTGGTGTAGGACATTGACTTCTTAGTATGCATTCATTAGTTTCGTTGTTCTTTCTAATGTAACCATCTTTGCAGTGACAACCTTCCTCGCACTCCGTCGAACATATGATAGGTTTATTTCCACAATATTCCTTACAACCGGTCCAACATGTCTTATATTCTTCATTTTCTGTACAATTTCTCGCAAGAATTTCTGAAACTAATTCAAAAATGTATTACATTTTTCTTTACAATCTGCAATCTATAATTGTTTACCAGAAATAAAGAAAACAGCAAAAACTAAAATGAGTTTAGACATTTTAAAAACATTAACTGGTTGTAAATGTTATTTGTTACTCCTTTTATACTAACAACGTTTTTATTTTATCAATTCTAAAAATTCAAATAATAGACTCTATTTCCTAACATTTTTCTGTCATATTCTTTAATAGATTACCTTCTTTCCTGGGTTTTCCCCACTTCGGTATTAACAGAAAAATGTTTTAAAGTATTTAAAATCATGTTCATATCTTAAACATTTATATAAATAATTTTATTCTTATCCCGATATTTGTGGCCCCGCGATAATTTTATTTTCGGAACGATTCCATTTACATACGTCCATGTATTATTAATGAACGAAAACGGAGCGTATCGTAATGTTTCTAAAACATTCTCGGAGCGCAACGTCGTTGTCGTTCGTGCGCAATTTACTTTGTTATTGGTTTCGTCTTTGTTTGTTATCGTTTTTAAAACGATAATAAAACGTAGAAAGTGATTATATCAAGAAACATGGATTGCTGCACCCGATCTGCTCTAATTGACCCGGATCGTTATTAACAATTTAATTTCGTTCGGTTTGAAACGAGGGAAAGTTCCTTAACTGTTATTACTAAACGTTAAAACCACCGTGTGACAACTTGCGAATTACTTTATGTTATTTACTGTTAATTAAATTCCGAGTTCATTCAATATCGTTAAACTAATTGATTCATATGATTTCTACAAGTTATAAGAATTTATGATATTAATTTTAATTTTTTGGTTATTTTCAGATATGTTTTTCGGCTCATCTAATTGATCTGGACTCGTCTTTCAAGGTAAACCTATTATATACGATTATTTATATTAATTTATATCTACCTACATGGATTACGACCTTGTTTATTAAAGAAAATCGGTTTTATTGAACAGTATATCATACATTATCTATAAATAGAAGTTTGACCTCCTTGTGTTTATAAATAGAATTTTAATGATAACATTGAAGAAAAAATAGAATTTGGGGGTTTGTTAAAAGAATTTTATCGTCAACATTTTGCAATGAAATTTCCGTGATATAACAAAGTTCACGACAAATACCTTAAATGTATATGTACATAATAAAGCAAAAACGGATTTAAAAAAAACATGAAATAATTACGCGGACTTCCTGTTAGCTGTTTACGACATGCAAATTTCCAGACTTATATTATTACAAAAAAAAGTTGATTAGTAGCGGTGTTTTTAACCTTTAAATTTTTTTTTTATGATTAAGTTCTAAAATTAATTACTCTAATCGTATTGATGGCTTTAATAATACCAGTCCTTGGACTATTTACAAGTGTCAAGAAATAAATGGGTGTAACACAGGTTGAAAGTATATTTCTCTTACGTGCGTGGTGAAAGATGACGAAACGAGGTGAGAGAAAGTGATTTTAAAATAATATTTAATGTTCCTTTTTTTGAAAGATAATATGTTTGCAAAGGAAAAATAATTATGTTGATATATCGATATCGTTTTTTGACGCAAATATGTTAATGGATTTGGGATGATGAAATATTCTGTTTATTTCAATTTTTTTCTCATATAAAATAATCTCGGATTTTATTTTTTCCTAATTGATAATTAAATGTCTTATTTATTTTAAATACACCAATTAGAAAATGACGAATAACTTGAATTATTCAAACAAAATCCTGTTTTGTATCTGCAATTAATTAGATTTTTATTAAAAATAATCTTTCATTGAGATATTAATAAGTTTAATTTACGAATAACTCGACCTTTTAACTCGAAAATGCTTCGCGGTCAATTTTGTTTGCAAACATAGCGAAAATGTTATTTTGTTTTTTAATGCATATTCATTAAATTAATAAATTGTATATACAGGTGTCTCGAAACTCAACGTCAAGCGGGTACCGGGCAAGAGGCCAATAGCTTTCTGATATTATCTTTCATAATATGATATGTAGGTTAAATTGCAGCGTAAAGATTCTAGTTTATGATATTATGATATAAAAACTATAAGATAATATTATTGAAATATCCTGGAACAAATTATTAAAGAAGAATTTGTCAAATTTATAAATCAAAAATAATACGAAATTTACAAAAAATTATATCAACTATATTTTTAAGATTATGCTTTTTTTTAGCAATTAACACTGTGTTCTTTAAATCTGAATTTCTTAACGACTGATTGAGCTAGAAAGTTAGAATTTGTGACAGTTGCTGCGTGGATATCCTTAAATAGAATGCGTAATCACTGAACATTTCTACGTAACATATGTTAATTTAAAAATTTTCGGATGCACGGTTTTCTTTTTATCGCAGGTTAAATGAAAAAAATACCCGATTTTCTATGGTACCGGCAAGTTTGTCAACTTTGTGATTTTTTTTCTCGAAAACTGTCGTACGAAAAATTTTTTAATTTTGAACAGCTGGTGGCCTGATGTGTTCTTAACGAGTGGCATATTTTATTTTTTCGATATTCCATACAGTTTCGCGGAAAATCGCTGTTTAGCAAGACGCCGTTATATCGAAAACGGGTGGATGGATTTCCTCGCGGATTTGACCAAAATATGTCAAATAATGCCGGTTGTCGGATTCCGTTATCAGTTTTTCAAAATTAAAACTCTCTAATTTTTTAAGAGCGATTTAATGGAATTACAAATTAAAGAGAAGCAGAAATAAGCTCTGCGGGGTGACGGGGGTTCCGTCCAATCGGAACAGATGGTGTGTCCCAAACAGGACGTCGCGCCTTATTTGTTTATGTAGGTAAAATAAAGGCGCGACGCACTATACAGGATGTTTAAGTTTTTTAAATAGAACACTCTGTATATTGTGTGCTAGTTGAATTGCTCATCAAGTTCCCTTTAATTAATGATAAGTATGTCCAAGGGCGTCGCCAGCAGTGGGCCAGGAGGGGGCAGGACAAAAAAAAATTAAAAAAAAAACAGACCAAAGTATTTAAAACATAATTTTTGTGGCTTCTTAGCGAATTGGTCAACCAGATTATTAATAAAACCCTCAAAGTTCTCAAAAATATGCTTCCTATACACACTCATCATGAGAAGACCATTGAGACGGCATTCTGCCATAGTGCTTTTAAGCCAGCTTTTTATTCTCCTCAAGCTGCTAAAAGATCGTTCAACAGTATATGTCGCGCAGAGTAAAGTGACCAAAATTATAAAGGCTTTTCTCATTTCAGGGTTTTTTCAATCATTTGGGTTTAGCCGCACGTCTTTAAAGACGGCTAAACCCGAATGTTCTAGTTCAGGCCTTCTTAAACTATGGGTCGCGACCCCAAATGGGGTCGCGTAGCAAAATTCTGGGGTCGCGAGAGATTTGAATGTCAAATATTCAAATACACAATTTTATGACATCTAGATGTGTACTTGTGCAGAGTCACACTCACACACCTTCACACAAACAAAGGTTAGAATGCGCGCGCACATGTGCAGCGAGACAATGATTCAATAACACCACAGTATACAATAATGAAGCCCCTTTCTTTTGTTCGCGAGGTTCGAAATTCGAATGACCTCCGCCATGTTGAAAAGGGGTTGAGTATTTTAACCGCTAAATTTGAATTAAATATGACAGAATTTATGCTGAGTGGCCAGCTTCAGTCTAAGTTTTTACATTATAAAATGTAAATGTGTTTTACATTCAAAATAAAAAAAGTAATATTTATGATTCTAAGTAATGATATTAATTACTAATTACTACTTTTAGGTTCGTTTTTACAATAATATTTATCTTTTTATCAATTTTATTCCAATACGTATGAATTATAGACGTTAGCGCCATCTTTTGTCGCTGATATACAAATAAATTTGTATACAAATGTGAAGTAGTGTAGTATTGACGCTCTTCTAGTGTAGTCAATTGTCAGTGTTCCACCGTAACGAGATTTTAGTTTTTTTATTTATTCGGTAATTAATTAATCAATTATTATATGCAATAGGTATGTTATTTTTATATATTTATTGGATTTTAGCATCAAAATAATTTTTGGCCATGGATAAATGGCTGAACTTAAATAAGAATGGTAATGACGCAGATGATAATGCTACAAACTCTCCTCAGGCAGGACAAAGTATTGAAAAACAAGCATCTAATGTGCGAAAAAGAAAATATGATGAGTCTTTTCTTCAATTTGGCTTTACATTTCAAAATTGTAAGGGTAATGAACAACCTCTTTGTTTGATCTGCAATGAATTATTGGCCCCGGAGAGTATGAAACCATCAAAATTAAAAAGACATCTTGAATNTACAGCGCTGAAATCATTGGCTGGCGGGAAATATAAATTAAATTTGTTATTTGAAAGTTTTGTCGATGTTTTTTTACGAAAACATTGCTTGGCGACAAAACTTTACAAATTGTACAAAATTTTAAACACATTAAATTTTGTCGTTTACAATGTTTTCCAAAAAAGAAAACATCGAAAAAACATGACTAGGTATTAAGTTATTATTTGGTACAGGGTTTATTAAAAAGTCTTTAAATGAATAACAAAGAGTTTATTCTTTCATTTTTTTAATATTATTTATACCACACAGTTTCCTTTTAATTTTATTGCATTTATCCAATGCTGCTTCCGCATGACTGATTATAACATCGATCGAAGTACACTCATACCTCGTTATACGGCCGTAAAACGAAATGCCGTATAACGAAACTACAATTACATACTACAGTGTGTTAACTAATTATCGTACCCGACGTCATCATTGCAAGTATGCAACCAATATCACAGTATTGGTATAGCAATGCGCAAATCGCGATACTGGTTGCATACTTGCAATGATGACGTCGGGTACGATAATTAATTAACACACTGTATATGTGTAAACTCAATTACATACATCGACTATAAAAAAAAAACTTCAACGATAACTAATGATCAAAAACTAAGTAAGAATCTGATAAAAACCGTAAAATAAAATTATTTTGGTTCGGAGGAATTGCGTAGTTTCTCAATTTCAGAAGTAGTTCCTCGGTTATACCAGGAGAAACGTTGACGCTGCGCTCTTTCTTGGGATCATTTTGAAGAAGGATAACTTTTTTAGTCAATTGTGGAATTGTGATGTCAATTATTTCTTCTTCCGCCTGAAGTATTTCCTACTCTGCAAGTTCAATTAACTCGTCATTTGAATGTGGCTGGGGATCAGCATCCAACAAATTCACAACATCATCTTCTTCCAAGTCCTCAAAACCAACTTCTTTTGCCAAATTTAATATGTTTTGTCTAATTTCTGGAAGGACTAACACAATCGGGCAAAATTTCTTTCCATACGCGGTTTAATGTTGTTGATTTCAGGTCATCCCATCATTCGCCAATCTTGTCTACAGCATACGTTTTCCGCAAGTAATAAGCTTTGAATGTTGCTACTACTCCTTGATCCATTGGCTGAATCAGGCTAGTTGTATCTTTAGGCTGGTATTCGGTTTTCACATCTTCAGACAGGTCCGATATATTGGTGGGATGTCCGGGAGTGTTATCCAAGAGAAGCAGATTTTTTTTAACCCAAATTGTTCTTCCGAAGGTATTCTTGTACTTCAAGACAAAAGTGGTTATTGAACCAATCTTGAAAAAGCCTTTTTCACATCCAAGCTTTTTTGTTGGATCTCCAAACAACAGGTAATCTAGTCTTATCCATTCCTTTTAGAGCTCTTGGATTTTCGGATGTATAAGTATATTAAAGATGGTATGAGCTTAAAAGTTCCAGCCGCATTTGCGCCAAGCAGCAACATTAATCGTTCCTTCGAAACTTTAAATCCCGACATAGCTCTTTCCTTCTTAACAATAAATGTTCTATCAGGCATTCTTTCCCAGTATAGGTCCGTTTCATCTACATTAAAAATTTGTTGTGGATCATATCTACCTCTTTCAATAGTTGATTTCAGTATGTTCACCTTTTATTTTAATGTTATGCAAGTTATGTCCCCTATTGAATTTTTCAAACCAACCGCAGCTTGCCAAGAATTTTTCACTCCGTGTTGGACCGTCATTTGTCTCTTCACTATTCAAACGTTCAAGAATAGATATTGCTTTTTTCTGGATATTTATTTCATTCATCGCCATTTTTCGTTGATTGTTGTCTTCAATCCAGATTATTAATAATTGCTTTATTTTTTCCATTTTATCACTTGGTTTTCGTGTTAGTTTAGACATACTTGAAGGAGCAAATGACTATGAATGTAGTTTAATTTTTTTTCTTATTATTGCGAATTGTTTGAACTGTAGATTTCGGTAGTCCACAGGCCTTACAAATGTCAATAATTTTAGAATTACTATTAATTTTTAGAATTAGGCCGTAAACCGAAACATCGTAGGCCGTAAAGCGAAATAGAGGTATATTTTAAGAAAGCCGTTATAGCGAATCGCCGTATAAAGAGGGTCCCTATAGGGAGGTATGAGTGTACTTACTATAAAGTAACAACAACAAATCGCTCTTTCTTCAAATCACTATACAACTCTTCCTCTGTACATAATACAACGCAATCAAAAATATTACTATGTCAAACCTGGTCAAACCAGTCAAACTGACAACTCAAAAAATTGCCAAAATGGGTTCTGTAATCGAAAGTAACGCCATAAGTGACAGTATCCAGAATTAAACGTATGTTCCCCACTTCATTAATATGAGTGACTGGTGCATGGT
>NW_019281637.1:0-15446 GCF_000648695.1 Onthophagus taurus | reverse complement strand
CCAGGGTAATTTACGGATCTGTATAGGATGGATTCGTTATTTTCTTTATTTTCAGGTAATAAAATTTTACTTATGTCAGAGTTTATTTGTATTTTTGTATGTTTAGTAAGTAGATCTATGAATTGAAGTGGAAAATTATTGTTATGTGCGATGTTCTTAATTATTTGTATTTCTTGGTTTTTGTAGTTGTCTGTCAATGGTATTTCTTGTATGCGATGTATATATGAGTTGAAGGCAGCATGTTTGTGTACATGGTGGTGAAAGGAGTCTGCAGGTATTACTGTATCTGATTGAGTAGGTTTCCTATACGATATGTTGTATTCAATCTTATTTCCAACTTTTTTCAGAGTAAGATCTAAGAAATTGATGGATTCATTCTTTTCAATCGATTGTTAATCCCTTAGACCTGTTTCAGACACAACGATATTTGCCGTACGGAACGTATCGGTTTTTAATCGTGAATGGTCGGTGGTAAACTAATAATGTAAATGCGCCCATTCAGACTAAAAATCTAAATTATAGTACCTGCTTTTAATAAAGAACTCCTCTTCTCTGATTTCTCAGCCATTATTTTGTCTCCACAAAAATCGCGTGTTCGTAAAAAAATCAAAATTTGTCATATGAAACGAGTTTTACTAAACTAAATATACAGGGTGTACAAAAAGTATGGAATAATGGTTCTACAGCCTAAACTTCAACTTATATTAAAAAAAGTTTTAAATAAATGTAACTTGAAACTATTTTGAGGTGGGCGGAGCTTATACCGACTCCAAACAATAGACAACCTAAGCCTTGACGTCACAGAGATGGGCGGAACTTATACCGATTCCAAACATTTTCGTTGCTAACTGTGTTGCTAACGGTAAATCACCATATGCAATTTTTCATTAGAGTTAAAATAAAATAAACTAAGTGATGACATTTCAAATGACATTTTTTGGCGATTTATCGTTAGCAACGAAATTGT
This sequence comes from Onthophagus taurus, assembly GCF_000648695.1. Taxonomy (NCBI): domain Eukaryota; kingdom Metazoa; phylum Arthropoda; class Insecta; order Coleoptera; family Scarabaeidae; genus Onthophagus; species Onthophagus taurus. Next base: position 14,479 of record NW_019281637.1, on the reverse strand, counting down.
TTGGAGTCGGTATAAGCTCCACCCATCCCTGTGACGTCAAGGCTTAGGTTGTCTATTCCATAATGACACCATAATAGACTGCCTAAGTCACTTAGTTTATTTTATTTAAACACTAATGAAAAATTGCATATGGTGATTTACCGGTGATGTTTGGAGTCGGTATAAGCTCCGCCCATTTCTATGACGTCAAGGCTTTGGTTGTCTATTTGGTTGTCGCTATATCAAACCTTTTTAAATAAAAGTTTCAATATCTCGAAAACTATGCAGTTTAAAGCATTAAAACCTTATGGCATTTTGTAAAAAGGAATCCAAAAACCTTAAAATATACAGGATGTTCCATTTAAAAAACACACTCACCATGTCGTAACTCAGACTGCCGTCATTATTTTTATTTTATTTCTACACCAAGATATGCGGAAAATAGTTTCAAGTAACTTTTGTTTAAAACTTTTTTTTATATAAGTTGAAGTTTATGCTGTAGAACCATTATTCCATACTTTTTCTATACTTTTTGTACAGCCTGTATATTATTAAAAACGAGTTATTATTGGTTGCAAAAAACTACGAAATTTTGTATATAGATAAGTTGCGTTAAATCATTATATTTTTGGTTAAGGTACTTGTGGTCTTGCGTTGTACACGTTATTTTGGGACAGCCTGTATAAATGTTCTGATATGGAGGGGCATGGGTATGTTTCGGAACCTTCATTAGGAAATTTAGGTGTAAGTTGTTAATTTTAAGTAATTATTGAATTAAAAATTATATGTTTAGCATAACACATCATATAACAGGTGGATCTTTATCATTGTTGGAAACTGAATTAGATATAACTTTGAAAAGGAAGATGAATCCTTAAAACAGAAAAAAAATTCAATAAAATTTTGTATATTATTTATTTTTCAATTTTAATTTTTTCCATTAAATTATTACTTTAAGTTCTAAATTAAATTATTAATTATTTTATATTTACAGTTACCGATTTTGTGATCTCTCTATTTTTCTATAAAGTAATACAAAAAAAAATTAGTCATCATTTTTTTTATCATTTTGAAATTTTTCAAACATAACTTCATCAAACCGCCTCATTCTTCTCTCCATATTTTTCTTCCTATAGTCTTCATATTCCTTATCAGCCCTTAATTGTGCGATATAACACCTGATGACATCGCAGGAATCATAAAGCGTTTTAAAATATTTAGAGGTAAACTCTTTGAATTCCTCGGTTAATTCCACTTCTTCAGTTGTGTTGCTTTTCTTGGCGGTATCTTCTTCTAATTCTTTATATTCATTGCGAATTGCAATCACCTTTTTTTCCCATTCCGCCAACTCTGCAATGACGTTATCGCTGTAACCCAGCGGAAGATCCTTTCTTAAGTCATAAAATCGTTGAAATTCTGTAATCAAAAAACAAGTAAATAAATCGAAATAGATTTATAATAACCATAATAATAATAAAAATAGTCTTTCATAATAATTACAGTACCTGCTTTTAATAAAGAACTCCTTCTCTCAGGTTTCTCAGCCATCGTTTTGTCTTCACAAAAATCACGTGGTCGTAGAAGAATGAAAATTTTTCATATGAAACGAGTTTTATTAAATTAAATATAATATATTCTTATTAAAAACGAGTTTTTGTATTGTGTGTATTATTGGTTGCCTATATAAAGGAATAAAATATATAAATCGAGTGACAGGAAAAGTCACTAACAATAAGTACAAAATAGTATATTATTCAACAAGCGTATAATGGTGGCTATTACCCACGAAGAAGAAGTTGCAACACGAGCGAGCGAAGCGAGCGAGTGTTGTAATCTGAGTGGGTAACATCCATTATACGCAAGTTGAATACTATACTTTATCTACAACTATTTAATTTTGAAAAAAAAAGGAAAAAAAAATAAACTTGATAGACATTTCAGACATAACCTCAATATAAGAAAGCTGTCATTTCTATTAATATTTTATTTTTTGATTAGTAGGCCGTGTCAGAACTGTGGAATAATGGCTTCATTATTCAATACTTTGTCAGTCATGGGTAATGCGTGTCATTACCCGTCAAAAATCAATTGTATAACGAATAGATAATTCAATAGTTGTAGATAAAATAATAAAATCGACATTTTACTACTAACAATAAGTACATTATCCTTTAATCATTGTGGGTATGATGTCCACAATATACATAATAATAATATAATTTATTTTGTTAATAAAATTATATTTTAACAACACTTGTGATTTGTAACATTATTTGTGATAATAATAAATTGATTAATAATAATTTGTATTGATTGATAATACTTTGAATTGATGAATGAATTAATTTGAAAGGACTGATAGATTGATAATAATAATTTTATGTGATAACGTGGTTTTGTTTGTACATGTCGTGTACACAGCATGTTACAGCCATGCTACCCGTCCTGTAAAGATTAATAAAAAGAGGAATATGATGGTCAAAAAAAAATTTATATTTAAAAATTGAAAGTAACCGTTTTTTTAATTTTCATGTTACGAGAATCGATTATCTCGCTGTGGTGACATCCCAGTAAACAAGAAACATCTGTAAAACATTTCAATTTTAACCTACAGTGAATTAAATGAAACATCTTAGAACTACGTTTCATATAAGTGACAGATACGATTTTTACGAAACGTATCTAAAGATAATATGTATCAAATTCATTTCACTAGAAATATTTATAAAATATCATTAAAATATGTAGCAGAAACATTTCATTTGAAACATTTCTTTAAAAATGTGTCTGTAACATGTCTGGAATATCTTCATCAGCGCTTGTGAACATAGGTATATGATATACTGACATATACCTATGTGCCAAGCCGCGGTGATGCGTCAGCGTCATGGGGGTGGATCTATGGGGGGGATCTCTAATGAATGAAAATGTAACCGTCGTCAGCGCCATCCGATGTCACCGTCGATAACTAATTCCACTCAAATTCTAATACCAACCTTTAAGGTGGCTTATATTTCATTTATTTTTTTTGGTATTCATCTTTGATTAATTAAGTCAAAGTGATCAAAAGTGATGTCAAATATAAATGATATTGATAAATCAATTAATTTTTTTAATAAGTGTAATTTTATAATTATGTGTAAAAAAACATTTAAAAATTTTTGAATAATAAAAATGTCGGTTATTAAACCTTGCTGTGTAACATCTTTAGTGCTTACAAGCAACCCAATAAACCCCTCATTGAGGAGGATATAAAATCAATCTTCAATACTAACCGCCAAATTCTGATGTTGGGTGACATAAACAGTAAGAACACAGCTTGGGGATGTAGAACTAATAACCAAGCGGGAATTAAACTATTAAATTTGTCCTCAATATACAACTTCATGGTGCACGCACCTAATACATACACATACTATCCACATAGAAATGATTACCAACCCGACATTCTAGACGTCGCATTGACTAAAAATTTCAATAAATTAATAAATCAAGAAGTGGTGGTAGATTTGGATTCAGATCACCTTCCTGTGATTTTATCGTTCAAAACCTCACCGTGTCTTACCAAAAATAACAACAAACTAGTAACTAACTGGCTTTTGTTTAAAGGCGCACTTGAGAATACCTTCAATAATAACGACTACAGTCTAAATACCCAAAAGTCAATTGACCAAAGTGTACAGCGTCTCACAGAAACAATCAATATTTGTATAAAACAATCATCATTCCCCAAATGTAAACCGCAGTTTGATAATTATCTCCCGCCATCAAAAATCCAATCTCTTATAAACCAGAAAAACAGCCTGCGACGTGAATGGCAAATGACGAGAAACCCTGCAACCAAGTCAATTGTAAATCGATTAACACGACAAATAAGAAAGGAACTTGATGCGTATCGCATAAAATCTTTTCAACAATATTTAAACAACATACAACCCAATAGTCACGAAATATGGAAAGCAACAAGAAGAATCACGAGAAAATCTAATGAAATATCAACTTTAAATATTGATAATGGACACTTAGTAACTGATCAACAGAAAAGTACTGGTTTTGCAGAATATCTGGAGAAAATATTCAGACCCCACATCTTCAGCACCCCAAATTTCACAACTTCTGTGATATCATATAACGAAAACCATAATCCGGTATTGAACAGTAACTTTCAAAAAGTCACAATAAATGAAATTCGACAGATTATTAAAAATCTGAAAACTAAGAAAGCTCCAGGACCTGATCAAATTCCTAACTTGACCATAAAAAATCTACCGGAAACAGTAGTGCAGTTTTTGAAGAGATTACTCAATGCCTGTCTGGAACAAGGTTATTTTCCAAACTGTTGGAAACACGCCCATGTACTTATGTTTCTAAAGCCAGGGAAGCCCAAGAGCAACATCACCAGCTACCGACCGATTAGTCTATTATCTACATTATCCAAAATCTTAGAAAAAGTAATTAATTACCGCCTATGTGAAGCATTAAACGAAATGAATGTGATTCCACACTTCCAATTTGGTTTTAGAAACCAGTTCTCGACCAGTCATCAATTACAACGATTATCGAACATAATTGAAAACGGATTTGAAATGAAGCAATACTCGACCGCCTTATTTCTCGATATTGCCCAAGCTTTCGACCGTGTATGGATCAACGGATTAATTTATAAAATATTACACCTGGATCTTGACAGCAATATCAAGCAAATACTAATATCCTTCCTTAAAAACCGATCCTTCTCTGTTAAAATTCATGAATCCCTCTCCGAAACAAAAAATATACTCGCTGGTGTACCTCAAGGCAGCGTCCTCTCTCCCACCCTGTTCAACATCTACATGAGTGATATGCCACAACCAAATGTTCACATGCTGGCATATGCGGACGATACAGCCTTAATAGCGCAAAGCTTTGAACTCGAGGATGCGACTAAAAATCTGCAAATAGCTATAAACACCCTAGTTAAATGGTTCAAGTCTTGGAATATAGCAATAAATACATCCAAGTGCATCGCTAAAATTTTTACACTCAAACGAATTAAAAGCTCACCGGAATTAACAATTAACGGAGAAACTATTAGATGGAACGACTCGGACGAACCGGTTAAATATCTTGGCATATTCCTTGACACAAGATTAACTTGGAAATACCATATACTCCAAAAAGTTAATCAAGGTTACGGAAAGTTGAAACAACTGTATCCCTTGATAAACAGGAGAACAAGACTTAAATGCGAAAACACTATTCTAATTTATAAAACACTCATTCGACCACTCATTACCTATGCCTGCGTTGTCTGGGGAAACTCGGCTAAAACAAATCTTAATAAGGTTCAGGTTTTACAAAACAAAATACTACGCATAGCAGTAGACTCCGAGTGGTATATCTCTAATGATCAACTACACAACGAATTAAAAATTGATAGTATCACAGCCTTTATATCTAAAATGACTTCCCGGTTTCACGAACGCATACAATACACAGAAGTACTACAGCCATACAACCTCAGCAAAAAGAACATCCACTGTCGTCTTAAAAGGAAACTACCACAAGACATCTACTTGATTTAAAATACGTTAAATGTTACCATCCAATTTGACTTATGTTTATTATTTTGTAAGTGACGAGGTCCTTTTAGTTATGTAACGTGACATTTATTTAGTATAAGAAAAAGCCTTTTATAGTAATGTTAATTCACTGGTCTGGCAATAAAACTACTTAAAAAAAAAAAACCTTGCTGTGTACCATCTTGCAATTATAAAGACATTTAAAGGTAAATTATAAAAATTATTAATTAATACGGCATATTTACTTTCATTCTGTATTTCTAGATATTATTTCCCGACCAACCTTATTATTCGAATGGCTTGGCTCTCTCGAATAAACAATTCAAAATTATTTGAATTAATTACTAAGCGTCTAAGTAACTATTGTGTTTGCGCCAAACATTTTGCGCCAATGTGCAAATATGTTGAGGAGAAATTGAAAAAGCTTCCTACATTATACTTACTAGGTAAATAAAATTTTACATAAAAAGTTTGTTTTTTAATCTATACAATATATATTTCTTATATCATCTAGATTTGTAAGAAGAAACTATAAATAATTGCTTTTTGTCTCCACAAGATCAACCAACAGAAGATACTTCAGGTATGTTACATGGTACGAAATTAATTATTTAGTTTCATAATTCATAATTATATAATTCAATATATACCATATTATATGTTCATACCCCGACATGCCATATATATATTTATACCCCGACATATTTATGCCCCGACAAACTTCCTGGTGTAACTAGTTCAACTGTTATGCAAGTCTATCCTGTATGTAGTAAACAACAAGGTTACGAAGTCACTTCAATATCATTTAGTGAGCAAAATTCTGTCATTTCATTAGAAATGAATAGGCAACGGCTTCACCTACGTAATGAAAAAGAAATAATTGGTAAATATCATAAAAACTGAATAATCATTCTTATTTAAAATTATCTTTAATTTTTGTAGACAAGAAACGGAGGAAATTACCTTTTACAAAGAACTGCAGCAATTGCAACCTAACTGGAGTAAAAAAGCATTGTGTCGCGCTAAGAAAAATGCCAGAACAATAAGGCAAAAGCTAATACAATTGAGGAAAAATCCTCAGGTATTGGTGAATCTCAAATATTTGAATAAAGAAACTGGAAATTTCTTTAGCAGCCAGTCCCGAAATCAGAAAAAAGAAGTGCTGGCTCTTTCCATTTACAAACAAAGTGGTAAAGGATACCGTTTCTTATCAAATTTCTTTTCATTACCATCCAGGAAGACGCTACAAAAACTGTTAGGGTAAACAAAATGTAACATTATTCTATTTATTGAACTAAAACTAGAACTAATAGTAGCACTATCACTAGAACTAACACTAGCTAGAAATTTTCGAAGTGATTTCGAGTCGTCTTCGATAGTGCTACTATTAGTTCTAGTTTAATTACACCGGCCGTGAAAGCCTTCGTACTTATATTCTATTTATGTTACCAAATTTTATTAGTTTTGTGAATAATAAATTATTATGTTGAAATTAGATCTTTCATTTAAAATATATTTATTTCCTTTTTTCAAAGCAATATTAATTGTGTTATTTTTAAATTTGGCGGTTAAAGTTAGCCCCAACGATCTGGCAACGTCGCTCGCTTCGCTTCGATGCGCAGCGAACANAGAACCGAAATGTCAGCTCCAGTGTCAATTAAAAAATTTAGGTTATTTTGATTGTCAAAAATGAAAAGTCGCGAACTGACAGAATTTACCGTAAATTGAGGTTGACTTTTTGTCAAAATTTTGAATTTGGAAAAATTTTGTTTTTCTTTTGAAACCTTTATTAGTTTTTTGATGTCGATGGAAAATTTTTGTTTTTGTCGGTGAAGGAATTATAAAATTTGCAATATGTTCCTCCACATTTAACCGCGTTGTCTCCAAATTTACGGTGATACCAACAAATAGTCGAATAACTCGTAGAATTAGATCTATTCCGCGAGTGACGTGACGAAGAACGATGTCTATCTCGAGAATTGTGAAAACAATTACAATTACAATTCTTCGACGTATTTGTTGGTATGTTTTGAAATTGGGTAGTCAAAGAATTTATTTGATTTTCCAAATTTTTTGTCCTGTTGTCCTGTTGTTGTTGTTGTTGTGTAATGGTAGTCACTAGTGCTTGACACGTTAACGTCAGATTTTGGATTGTTGTTAGTAATTCGTCGTGTGGTGGTGTTTTTGTGGTGCGATGTTTTTGAACTTCCGAGAGGTGTGTTGAGGTCGACGTCAAATTCATTGATTCCCACACCTTGTCGGCAATGGAAAGAATGTCCACAACGTCCTCTTTGCCAGAAGCGAGGAGTACAACCGAAACAACACAAGGTAGTCTCCTTTGCCACAATTTTAATAATAAATTTGGACTAACCACCTGAGAACCACCAACCGTGGTCAACATCGCTAGATAAAAATCTGACGGTTTTTGATCTCCCATTTGCGAACCTAATAGAACATCGTTACGTTTTTCTTCACTCAATGATAACCTGTCGATTAACAATTTTTTGAGTGAAGAATATGGATTCGTGTTTGGAGGGTTCTGTATGAGGTCTACCACGGTGGAGATGATCTCAGTGGGTAAATTTGCCAAAAGAACGTTAAATTTTGCTTTTTTACTGCTAATTCTAGTTAAAGTAAACTGTGCTTCAACTTGCCGAAACCAAATGTCGGGATTAGAAGGCCAAAATGGTGGTAATTTCAATTTTGAAATATTTTGCAATTCGTGCGCGGTATTGTCATCATCAGCAGGGTCTATCATTTTTAATAAAAAATTGACTAAAAAATACGTTTAGGTTTTCTATTAAAATAAATAAAAATTTTTTTATGCATTTGATTCTGATGACACTGATGACTCCGAGTTTCTTGACAAAAACTATGTTCCATCGTCTTCAGACTCTGAAAGTGATAAAAGCCGCTCCAACGACGAAGATGATTGCATGGAATACATAGAAAATGATAATGTCGTTTTAGATGAAATACCAGTAAAAAATTGTATGCAAAATGAAGAGGAATGGCATAATATAACTAAAGATAACGGTTACATGTACCAAAGGCAAGAATCGTCTACACTAAATTTTGATATCACTACGATAAAAAATCCTATACACGTGTACCAGTTATTTNTACAAAAACTGTTAGGGTAAACAAAATGTAACATTATTCTATTTATTGAACTAAAACTAGAACTAATAGTAGCACTATCACTAGAACTAACACTAGCTAGAAACTTTCGAAGTGATTTCGAGTCGTCTTCGATAGTGCTACTATTTGTTCTAGTTTAATTAACACCGGCCGTGAAAGCATTCGTACTTATATTCTATTTATGTTATCAAATTTTATTAATTTTATGAATAATAAATTATTATGTTGAAGTTAGATCTTTCATTTGAAGTATATTTATTTCCTTTTTTCATTTTTTTTTAGTTAACCCCAACGATCTGACAACGTCGCTCGCTTCGCTTCGATGCGCAGCGAACAATGTTGCCAGATCGTTGGTTAGCCCAGTTTTACACCATTATCCTAGTCGAAGTTGGTTTTAATCTATGGTTAGTACTCTACGGTGACATCGGATGGCGCTGTACGCAAGGTACAATTTAATAAGGTAGAGTTAGGCCAAGGTTTATATATTAAAGGTTGTCTAAGTTCCTATGCTGCAATACTTTGATTTTAGTTTGTGGGCGAGGGGCAAGAGCAGGAGTGTTTCCTGACGTAAGCGATCACGGATTGCGCACGTAACCTCATGGCCATGTGGTGCTCCATGCCTTTGTTTAATTTGAATTGCTTGGCGGTATTATTTTCCACATGTGACGTTATGCGCAGTATGATTGCGTACGAACCTAGACAACCTCTTATATATAAACCTTGGAGTTAGGCCATCTCTATCCTTCCTTGTCTCTGGATTGTTGTTAGTAATTAGTCGTGTGGTGGTGTTGTTGTGGTGCGATGTTTTTGAACTTCCGAGAGGTGTGTTAAGGTCGACGTCAAATTCATTGATTTCCACACCTTGTCGGCAATGGAAAGAATGTCCACAACGTCCTCTTTGCCAGAAGCGAGGAGTGCAACCGAAACAACACGAGGTAGTCTCCTTTGCCACAATTTTAATAATAAATTTGGACTAACCACCTGAGAACCACCAACCGTGGTCAACATCGCTCGATAAAAATCTGACGGTTTTTGATCTCCCATTTGCGAACCTAACAGAACATCGTCCAGCCGTTTTTCTTCACTCAATGATAACCTGTCGATTAACAATTTTTTGAGTGAAGAATATGGATTTATGTCTGGAGGGTTCTGTATGAGATCTACCACGGTAGAGATGATCTCAGTGGGTAAATTTGCCAAAAGAATGTTAAATTTTGTTTTTTCACTGCTAATTCTAGTTAGAGTAAACTGTGCTTCAACTTGTCGAAACCAAATATCGGGATTAGAAGGCCAAAATGGTGGTAATTTCAGTTTTGAAATATTTTGCAATTCGTGTGCGGTATTGTCACCATCAGCAGGGTCAATCATTTTTAATAAAAAATTGTCTAGAAAATACGTTTAGGTTTTCTATTAAAGTAAAGTAATTTTTTNTTAACAAAAAAAACGGTTAACAGTGATAAGAACAAAAGTAGTATGTGTGTTACTGGACAGGAAAAAAATGTTGATACCGTTGATTATCCTACCCAGTCTGAAACACCTAGTTCGTCGAAAAACATTACAGCTAATAAACCATTAAATGATGCTATTAGTGATGACGAAAATGATTCTGATATTGATGCATTTGATTCTGATGACACTGATGACTCCGAGTTTCTTGACAAAAACTATGTTCCACCGTCTTCAGACTCTGAAAGTGATGAAAACCGCTTCAACGACGAAGATGATTGCATGGAATATACGGAAAATGATAATGTCGTTTTAGATGAAATACCAGTAAAAAATTGTATGCAAAATGAAGAGGAATGGCATAATATAACTGAAGATAACGGTTACATGTACCAAAGGCAAGAATCGTCTACACTAAATTTTGATATCACTACGATAAAAAATCCTATACACGTGTACCAGTTATTTTTATCAGACGATATAGTAAAAACTATTGTTGAAGAAACAAACAGATATGCACGTCAAATATTGATAAATCCGAACTCCTCAAAATCTCGACTAAATCTATGGGTTGATTGCGACGAAGCAGAAATAAAACGATATTTTTCAATTATCTTGGTAATGGGGCTGAACGTTCTTCCTGCTTTGAATCTCTATTGGTCAAAGGATTCTATGTTCCGTAACGACTTTATTTCTAACATTATGTCCCGGGACAGATTTCTCTTGTTAATGCGATGCATACATTTTTGCAATAACGACACTGCTGATAAAAATGATCGACTATATAAAATACGAAGTCTATTAGAAGCAGCAAATAAAAATTTCAAACAAGTCTTAACACCAGGTAGGGTGATAGTTATTGATGAAAGCATGATTCCTTTTCAAGGCAGGCTGTGTTTTCGACAATATATTCCGAACAAAACACATCCTTACGGAATCAAATTGTATAAATTATGTACCGTGGATGGATAATATAATTGTCTATACCGGCAAAAACATAACATCACCAGAGTTAAGACATCCTGAACAAATAGTACACGACCTTTTAGAATGTCTTGAAGATAAACGTGGACATTATCTATATGCTGACAATTTCTACTCCAGCTTGGGTTTAGCAAAGTCGATATTCAATCATAATGTAATTTACTGTGGGACCATAAGGTCAAACAGAAAATATATACCCAAAAGTTTCCATAGCAAAATGAAAAAAGGAGATATTTATGGTGCACAGAACGGTCCTCTAAGAATTATTAAATGGATGGATAAGCGACCTGTTCTTATTCTGAGCACAGATCCAACACATACCCCAACCTGTATACCCACTGGTAAGCGAATCAGGCAAGGTGATGATATCATTAAACCAAAAGCAGTTATTCAATACAACAAAGCCAAAAAGGGGGTCGATTTGAGCGACCAAATGTCGTCATACCACTCAGTGTTACGCCGAAGTTTGAAATGGTACAGAAAGCTGGCGTTCGAGATTTTATTTGGAACGTTAGTAAATTCATGGATTATACATAATAAAATTAGTTCTTCAAAACAGTCTATTAAAGAGTTTAGAAGAAGACTTGCGCAAGACTTGTGCGGTCAGGCGCATTTTCTTTTGTGTTTCGTTTACCTTCCTCCCACTGCCGACGAGGCTCTGGATGTGTTTTTGTCCAGTGTGTCTACCGTGCGTGATACCTATACAGATTTAATGATTATTATTGTGGGTGTCTTATATTATGCGCTAATGGACGCGTTGAGAGCATCCAGCCCTGCATGGATCCACTTGTGGATCCCGACAGTCACCATCCACCCTTTGAATTTTTTGTACCACGTATCGCAACTTATTTGAATGATGGGTCTAAAATTAGCCGTCTCTTTAATAAGTCTAATTCTGGAAATATAAGAAATTTCTTGAATAGGATTGAATGGCGGTCTGTCTTTGCAGGGATGAACGTAGAGAGCATGGTAGAGAGCATATGAGCGCGTTAATTATATAATTAATAAAGATGTTCCTATGCGCGCCTTACCCAGAGGACGCTTTCCTCATTGGTACAAACGCTCTACCATTAGAGTTGTTAAAGAGAAGCTACGTTTTCACAAAAAATGGAAATCCTCAGGTCATCACAATGATTACTTGACTTTCGCTATCTTACGATCTAAATCAAAGAGATTAATAGCTATTGATCACAGAGCATATCTGAATTCCGTTCAGGCGGGGGTGTCCGGGAACCCGAGTGAGATCTGGTCCTTCATTAATTCGAAAAAGGGTTCTGCGTCTGGCATGCCAGCATCCATGATTTCTGCTGATGGATCGACTGTGAACTCGGGTCCTGATATCTCATCTGCGTTCGGAGAGTACTTCTCGTCGGTTTTTGTAGATGGCACCATCGATCGTTCAGCGATTCCCGGTGGCACCTTGGTTTGCTGTGGATGCGGTTTTTAACATTCTATCACACCTTGACAAGTCATCTAGCCCAGGTCCAGATGGTATTCCTTCGTCCTTCCTAAAGGAGTTTGCTAGTGAACTGTCTTCACCCCTGTTTTTAATTTTTTCGAAGTCATTACTTGAAGGGGCATTTCCGAGCAAGTGGAAGACGGCTTTCGTCGTCCCAATTTTTAAATCCGGCGACAAGCAGTTGGTTTCAAATTACCGCCCGATTTCTATTCTCTCGGCTATTCCCAAGGTTTTTGAGAAAATTGTCCAGGAATACTTTAGCCAGTCGATTACTCACTCTTTTATTCATGAACAACACGGTTTCTTGCCCGGACGATCGACTGAGACTAATTTGGTATCCTACGTTAATTTTATTCATTCTGCCCTAAATGAAAACTCTCAAGTCGATGCTATTTACACAGATTATTCTAAAGCTTTCGACAAGATTGACCATACAATTCTTGTTCAAAAACTCTCTTCCTTTAACATCCCAAATGGCATTGTTCACTGGATTATATCATATTTATCAGATAGAAGTCAGGCAGTCAAGGTTGGTAGCTTTCTATCCGGTTATAAGTCCATCTCTTCCGGTGTGCCTCAAGGCAGCCATCTTGGACCAACATTATTTTTAATTTATATTAATGATATTGCTTCCTGCTTTAAGTTTTCCAAATTCCTGCTGTATGCAGATGATAATAAAATATTTACAAATATAACATCAAGGCTCGACTGTCTGCGGCTTCAGGAAGACCTTGACCGTTTGCATGACTACTGTCTCGTCAACAAACTTCATCTCAATTACGACAAATGTCAAAAAATTACGTTTACATGGAAACGATATCCGGTTAACTTTTATTACAGTTTTAACGGCAGAGCTATTGCGTCCACTGACAGAGTGAAGGATCTTGGTATTACTCTTGATTCCAAACTGCGATTCCACTTTCATATTGACCTTATGGTGAAAAAAGCATTACGTAACTTGGGGTTCGTTATCAGAATAAGCAGAAATTTCACCAATGTTACCTGTATAAAGTCCCTTTATATGGCATTTGTAAACAGTGTATTAAGCTATGGTTCTGTGGTGTGGAGTCCCATGTACGCCGTCTATCGTGATCGCATCGAAGCCATTCAACGTCGCTTTATTCGTCACTTGGCGTATAAATATTATCTTCCGTACTGCGATTACGACAGACGCTGTACGGTTTTCAACCTATTGCCTCTAAGGCAACGGCGGCTCTTGTCTGACCTGGTATTTCTTTTCAAAATTGTTAACGGCATGCTGGATGTCCCCGATCTTCTATCCGAGCTGAATTTTAATATTCCACAGCGCTTCACCCGGAATAATATCACTTTTCGTTTGCGCACATCTAATACGAATACTTATTCTAATTCGCCAATCATACGGGTTCTTAATACTTACAACCAGAGCTTCAACCATGTTTCTCTATTTGGGCTGTCATTGCGTTCGTTTAAAGATTTCGTGTTGCGCGATATTGTTTAGTTGCGAACCACTTTAATTCTGTATTAACTTTGTAAAAACATTGTAACTACTTTTCTTTATATTTAAATTTCTTGCTTGTGTTTCTAAGTGTATTGTCTCTTTATGAAATATAATGTTAATTTCGATATTTTGTGAGGATGCTTCACTGGGGATGTTCTCCCTGTTTGCGTCCCAAATTGTAATAAATAAAATAAATAAAATAAAGAGTTATTTTTCCTCCTCACGAAACCGGGCAGAAGACACCGCAAAGAGTTTCGCACACATTTGTAAAGCCATCAGGGCCAGGGAAAAAAAGAAGAAGACAGTAGTCAAGGTTGCTACGACAATCTGAGGGAAACGCATTCTAGCAGAGAAGCAAGTAATTTGGTAACTAAAGTAACAACTTATTGTAATGATTGCCCTGGACAACCAGGAATGTGTTTATCATGT
>NW_019281636.1:2396-14519 GCF_000648695.1 Onthophagus taurus | reverse complement strand
GTTGAGAACTGATTAAAGCTTCGCAAAATTGTTCAAAATCATTAAAATCGGGTTTGTAATCATTAGAAATTTGTCTAAATTGTAAACAACCATTTTGTAACTGTTCAAAATTGTTCAAAATGATGAAAATCGCCTTAGTAATTATTGCAACTTTGTCTAAATCATTAAAAACCAATTAATTGCAGTTTTAAGTTGTTCAAAAGTAATGCAAAGACGTTGAGAACTGATTAAAGCTTCGCAAAATTGTTCAAAATCATTAAAATCGGGTTTGTAATCATTAGAAATTTGTCTAAATTGTAAACAACCATTTTGTAACTGTTCAAAATTGTTCAAAATGATGAAAATCGCCTTAGTAATTATTGCAACTTTGTCTAAATCATTAAAAACCAATTAATTGCAGTTTTAAGTTGTTCAAAAGTAATGCAAAGACGTTGAGAACTGATTAAAGCTTCGCAAAATTGTTCAAAATCATTAAAATCGGGTTTGTAATCATTAGAAATTTGTCTAAATTGTAAACAACCATTTTGTAACTGTTCAAAATTGTTCAAAATGATAGAAATCGCCTTAGTAATTATTGCAACTTTGTCTAAATCATTAAAAACCAATTAATTGCAGTTCTAAGTTATTCAAAAGTAATGCAAAGAGGTTAAGAACCGATTGAAGCTTTACAAAATTTGTTCAAAATCATTAAAATTGGGTTTGTAATCATTGGAAATTTGTCTAAATTGTAAACAACCATTTTGCAACTGTTCAAAATGATGGGAATCGCCTTAGTAATTATTGCAACTTTGTCTAAATCATTAAAAACTAATTCATTGTGTATCTAAGTTGTTCAAAAGTAATACAAAGAGGTTGAGAACTGATTACAGCTTTGCAGAATTGTTCAAAATCATTAAAATTGGGTTTGTAACTCTTTCACAACTGGTCAAAATGGTGGAAACCTTCTTGGTAATCATTACAACTTCGTCTAAATCAATTGAAAAGTGATTGAGAGCTGATTACAGCTTTGCAGAATTATTAAAATCGGTTTATTTAATTTTTGAAATTTTGTCTAAATGATACAAAACCACTACTTGGTATTCTAAGTTAACCAAATTATTGCAAAATTTTTTTTTTTTAAGTTTGAATCATTTAATTTATTTATTTACCTCCTCCTCCTCCGCCACCACATCCTCCACTCTTTTTCCCACACGCTTTTTGACTACAAGTAGGTTTTCTCGATCCTGAACCACCACATCCTCCACCACCTCCGCAAGGCGATTTAGCAGCACCACAACTAGGTTTGGAACCACCACAAGGCGATTTCGAACCGCATCCTCCACCTCCGCCACAAGACGATTTTTTAGCACCACAAGGCGATTTCGCCGCTCCGCATCCTCCACCACCGCCACAAGACGATTTTTTAGCACCACATCCACCCCCGGAACTCCTATTAAAAGTACACCCACCTTTCTTTTTTTGGCAAGATCTTCGTTTTTTATTCACGCCAAAAGTACATTTCGGTTTTGATTTTTTAGCACCACCCCCGCAACTACCATTTCCAATCGGTTGGTTGGAATAATTAGCTTTTCCGCAATCGGATTTTTTCGCTCCTTGGTGTTCTCCGCCGCATAATGGGCAGCGGTGTCTTTTCACTACTTGTTTTGAGGTGGTATTGCAAGATTTTTTCGGTTCGTCTTTTGGGCAAGTTGAAGCGCAAGAATTTTTTGGTTCAACTTTTGGGCAAGTTGAAACGCAAGCTTTTTGAGCCGACTTTTGGCATTTCGTTTCTTTTTGTTGGCATACAGGTGGTTGTTTTTTAGTTCCAAAGATGGGGGATTTTAAAATTTTTTCAAATATCGCTTTAAACGATGATTTTTTTTGACAGGTTGGAGTTGATATTACTTTTTTTGAACAAGATTTCTTTTCTTTTTTACAACTCGGTTTCGGTTTTGAACATGTTTTTGGTTCTGAACATGTCGTCTTAGGTTCAGAACATGTCGTTTTAGGTTTTGCACAACTTGGTGGTTTTTCACAACTCTTTGATTTTTCGCAACTCTTTGGTTTTTCTTCACAACTCTTTGATTTTTTTTCACAACTCTTTGGTTCTCCACAACTTTTCGGTTTTCGTTTTCCACAACTACTTGGTTTCAACTTTAAAGTCTTACAACTTTCTGATTTCGCACAACTTTTTGGTTCCCCACACGTTTTTGGTTTCTTTTCCTCCTTTTTCGCACCACCACAAGAACTTGTTTCCTTTTTAGGACATGGTTTAGGTTTCGGGGAGCATTTCTTCTCATTTTCTTTTTTACAAGCCCCTTTCATCATGCTACTTTTTTTTTCGTGTTCCGCAATAATTTTTTTAACCTCTTCACAAATGTCGGGACCTCTTCCTTTTTTTTCTCCACATTTATCGGCTTGTTTCGACAATTTTCTTGCGGTTTTCCCGAAATGGAATGGATCGCTTCCTTGAAATAGTCCAAACCCGGTGTTATTTTTTATCTTACGCAATTTTTTGCCATTCTTTAAATCTGTTAGTAGTTGAATTCGATGTTCGAATTTTCTGCAATTTTTCAAATATTTTCGGGCTTTCGAACCAACTTGGTATTTGACAAGTCGCGTCAAGGTGATTATTTCTTCCTTTTTAATCGGTTTTGGTGATGGAATAAGTGTTGGTTTAAATCCAAAATGTTGTTTTAGTGGAATTGGAAGTATTGTGGGAAATTTTGTGTGATGGCTCGTTTCATTTAATCCAAACTGCTTAAGAACAATGTCGAAATTGGGCTGTTTAGATTCGATCGATGGAATAGGTAAAATTCTGGATTTGTTCGTTGGAAAGACGGGTTTCCATGATTGGATGAGTGATTTTCTGGAAACTATCGGTAGAAAAGTGTCGTTTCTCCATCGGTGACTATAAGATTTTGATGGCGAACACAACAAATTGAACTAGATAAAATTAAAAAAAAATATATTAATTTTTTTTGGCTTTTTTCGTGGATTTTATCGATTTCTTCGCGGTGATAATAAAAAAGATACTTACGAGTGATTTAAATACGGAAAATTTTAAATTTAATTTGGTGAACATTTTATCTGTCTACATCATTTTTTTATTTTTTCTTTGATGGAATGTTTAATAATTATGTCATAGGCCCACTATTTTTTTATTTTCATCAAAAATCTTTTTTTTTATTTAATCATAGTTAGTGGCTGAACGGATTTTCTTCTCTTCGCTTGTAATTAATTCATCATCACATTCATTACTAATAGAACTCGAAATCGCTGTTATCACTTTCGAATATTAATTAAAGTATCCTCTTTTTAAAGCAGAAAGCCGTTTTGAAAAATCACTTTTAGTTCTTGAGAAATAAATTTTTGAAATGATGAAAAGAAAAACTTAACGGCCTATTATTCTAGTTCCAGGTCTTGTGTTAGTTCTAGTGATAGTGCAAAACTAGAACTAACACTACATCTACAGTATGTCCACGGAAAAGGTGTTGAATAGGAAAAACTTTTTTATTTTTAATTTTATCGAAAATAGTTAATCTTGATACAAATTTTTGCTTTTTCTTAGAGTAAGATTAGGATAGAAACATTTAACATATTTTATACGCGCTGTTCAGAAAATTGAAAAAACTTTAAATGGTACAAGAGTAAAGTGCATTTATTTGAAACGATATGGAAATAAGTTAATAGGAAAAGTTGTTTAAAAGTAAAAGGTAGTCTCTAATACCAATTTTCGAAAAATCGGCCTACTTTTATTTATTTGTGATTTGAGCCCTAATTTTGAAAAACTGACAACGGAATCCGATAACCGTTATTATTTGACATATTTTGGTATTATTATTATTATTATTATTGCTGCCGGGCTGAGGAGGGCGGCCCCTCTCGTTACCGCGACCTATAAGATCTATTGTAACTTTAGCCCTCCAAAGGTTTAGGGCAAATGTAGGTCCTTAATGAACCTTAGTATTGTCCTGAGGTCTTGAACCTTTATGTCGGTAGGTAACAGGGGAGTTTTACCGAAGACGTTGTGCCTTAGACGTCCTCTGGCGACGCAATTGCACAGTATATGTTCAGCAGTTTCTGACTCGTCGTTGCATAGTCGACAAGTTTGATCCTCAGCTTGTCCAATGTGGAAGAGGTGGTATTTTAGGGGCACATGGCCGGTTAGGTAGCCTGAGAGCGTTCTTAGATCCCCTTTGCTGAGGCATAAAACCTCTTTGGTTTTGTTTTGCGACGGAGTTATCATACTCTTCGCTTGTCTGTGACCTGGAAGTTCTTTCCAGCGTAAGGCTATCTTTGAAGCCTCCCAGTTGTTGATTATTTGTTTTAGGTGGCTTTTTTGTAGTCCACATCCAGGTTGGGGTCCAATGAAGGGCGTGTTTGCTGCCTCTTTGGCCAGCTTGTCGGCCTTCTCATTGCCCTCAATGTTGCTGTGACCTGGAACCCACCATAGGGTAACATCATTGCCCCTAGCGAGTTCTCTCAGGTTGTTGGTGCACTCTCTGATCAGTGCGGAGCCACACGTGTAGGCCTGAATTGCCTTTAAGGCGGCCCGACTGTCTGTGAAAATGTTTATGGATGCACCTTTTTGTCCCTTCTGTAGGTTCAAAGCGGTGCAGAAGTTTATAGCAAGAACTTCTGCTTGGAAAATTGTTAAGTCCGAGCTGAGGGGCAATTTGATGTGGCTATTTGGTCCACTGATGCCCATGCCTACTCCAGATCTTACTGTCTTTGAAGCATCGGTGTACCAGGCTAGGGCTCCTCTTTTTAGTTGAGGCCCTCCTTTCGCCCAATCATCCCTGCTACTAAATATGACCTTATACGGTTGGTTGAAATTGTATTCCGTCGGTATAAGGTCCGTTTTAATTTCAATCAGGTGATTTAGACATGGGTCTTTGAGGATCTCGAGGTGTCCTCTGAGGTTACCCTGCATCAACTTGAGTGAAGAAACTGTTTTCAGTGATAAGGCACTTAAGGCTGCCTCCTTTTGTATATATATGTGGAGCGGTGTGAGACCGAGTAGGGCTTCCAAAGCAGCCGTCGGACAGGATCTCATTGCACCCGTTATGTTAAGACATGCTAACCGCTGGATTTGTGCCAGCTGTTGTTGAGCTGTCTTATGTTTTGTTTTTGGCCACCAAACCAATGAGGCGTAGGCGACCATGGGTCTGATTATTGCTACGTAGGCCCAATGAGCCATTCGTGGTTTGAGACCCCAGTTCCTTCCTAGGAGCCTGCGGCAGATCTGGTTTGCCATGATGGCCTTTTTCCTCACCTTATCTAAGTGTGAGTTCCAGTTTAGTTTACTGTCAAGTATTACCCCTAGGTATTTAGTTTCTGTTTTGAGGTTAATAGTTCTGCTTTCAATGGAGGGTGCTTTTATTTGTAGCTTCCTTCTCCGAGTGAAAGGGACTATTTCGATTTTATTGGGATTGATGCTGAGCCCATTGCTTCTGCACCAAGTACTGGTGAGTAGTAGGGCTTTCTGCATTAGCTGAGTTATGATTGAATCATATTTACCTCGGATTGTGATTACCAGGTCATCAGCATACCCTTGTATCTTAAATCCGTTTTTAGTTAGGGTGTTCATCAAGTCATCAACTACCAGGCACCATAATAGAGGTGATAGCACTCCCCCTTGGGGACATCCTCTTAGCGCCTTTATAGTCAGCGACTCGCCTCCCAGACTGGCTGTGATCTGCCGACTTTTCAACATGGCTATACACCACTTGATTGTCGACGGATGTATGTCTTTTACGTTTAAAGCCTTCTCTATGGATTCATATGAGGTGTTATCAAACGCACCCTCTATATCTATGAAAGCACAAAGGGCTATCTCTTTGGTTGCAATTGCCTCCTCTAAGGTGCTAGTCAAAGCATGGAGAGCGGTAATTGTTGATTTTGCTTTCTGGTAAGCATGTTGGCTAGGGTGGAGTGGATTCATATTTTGGTACCATTAATTTAAATTTGAAATTTTTTCGAAAATCGGGTACTTTTTTCACATAACTCGCGATAAAAGAAAAATCGCGGACCCGAAAACTTCCAAATTAACATGTGATATGCTGAAATGTTCACTGATTACAATAAATTTTACCGCAATTTTGTCCATCGAGCGGTTACGACGATATCGATCTCTAAAATGAGAGGGGCCTTCACTTTTTGCACGGATAGTAGTTAGCCATGAATTTCCTCCAAAAAACAAAAAGCTCACTAAATTGAGTTCATGAAACTGTAATTCTTTCCCTATTTAATAGTCTCTCTATATCCGCCAGTTTTCGAGATTTCCAAATTAAACATGAAAAAAACTCACCCTGTATACAGGGTCATCCACGACGACCGTCCATTAGAACTATACGGGGTTTTGGCCAAAATAAAAATTTGAAAATTTAGATTTAAGTATTACCAATTGCGTTCTCTTCGACTAAAATATTTTCAGATTTCTAGCATTTCCGGTTATACCGGAAGTCGCCACCTACTTTATTTATTTAAATGGAACACCTGTATATTTTTACATATTTGGATTTGTCTGTTTTCAGGATTTATGAATGACTTTAATAATAAGATTAAACCACTGACACTTTAATCAGTGGTTTTTTTAAATGGAATTATTAAATTCGTTATTTTTTTCTGATTACAAAAATATAGGGTTTGACAGGTCTATTTCTTATTGTTTTAGAATAAGCTAAAAATAAACTTTTTTTTAGTGTCGTCAAAGAAATTAGATTTACAGTTTCCTGTAAATTATAACTAAAAATTAAAAGAAACATATTTCTGATATTTGAAACAAATACATTTGTTGAACTATTTAATTTATATTTGTTTTACACAAAAGATGGAATAGATTGCGTTATTTCACATTTTTTAATAATATTTAATATTGTTATTAAATGACTTAATAAATTATTGATAGATGGCGCTCATATATATATTTTTTAATTCAAATAAACATAGAAACATTTGTTTGTATTCAAACATTTTCTGAAGTGTCAAATTTAAAAATTCTGTTTTTAAGATGGATTATGAAAATTACGAAAAGTTTAACATGTTAGAATGTTACATATTAGAAAATAAAGTAAATTTTATATAAATTTTTAGTTATAGTGCCGTAATTTACAGAAAACTGTAAATTTAATTTCTTTGACGACACTAAAAAAAAGTTTATTTTTAGCCGATTAAGTTTTAAAAATTCGTATAAAATCGATTTCTTAGAATATGAGTATGAAAATTTCCCAAAGTGTTAATAAAAGTTCTTCTTTCCAACGAACCAACCCATTTTGAAAAATAATTTTTAGTTTTTAAGAAAACAATATTTGAAGTTTTAATAAAATTTTCAATTTTACAATTTTCATCGATAATATTGAAAATTCGCTATAAAATTAATTTCTTGAAGAAACCTTCTGAAAATATCACCAATTATTAATTAAAGCATCCTCTTTTTAATGCAAAGAGCCGTTTTGAAAAATCACTTTTAGTTTTTAAGAAATAAATTTTTGGAATGATCGACAATTTTTTCAAATTTTGCAATTTTTGCCGATTTAATTTTAATAATTCGTAAAAAATCGATTTCTTATGAGAATTTACCAAAGTGTTAATATACAGGGTGTGTCAAATGTCTGGAATATAGCCAATAACTTTGCCATTTGTGGTTTTAAAAAAAATGTTTCAAATACAAGTTTCTTTATTAATCATGGCGCATTTTTTGGCGATATTTGCTTGTTTGTATTGTTTTTTGTTTCGTTGCTATGGCAACCAACATTGTTATTTTAAATGGGATGCATATATTTTTTTGAATACTTTGATAGAGGATAAGTCTCTTTATGCGATGAACATATCAAATCATATGGTTATATAAGAAAAAAATCGAGAAAAATGCGTTTTTTGAAAGTCTAAATCAGCTAATTACAATCAAAGTAGGCGCCGAAATAACGCCGTTGACAGCTTTAAATGTCAAAATTACTAATACAACTATATGATTTGATATGTTCATCGCGTAGAGGGATTTATCCTCTATTAAAATGTGCAAAAAAAACATATGCATCCCATTTAAAATAACAATTTTGGTTGCCATAGCAACGAAACAAAGAACAATGTAAGTATCGCCAAAAAATGCGCCACAATTAATAAAAAAATTTTTATTTGAAACATTTTTCTTTAAAACCACAAATGGCGAAGTTATTGGCTATATTCCAGACATTTGACACACCCTGTATATGAGCGTTTTATTGTTTTTAATATTTATAATTTTCCTTTTAATACATTCTACTATATGCAGGTGTTTCAGGTTTTTGTAGCAGGAGTATAACAGTCGATAGATCTTTTAAAATTAACACAAAAACTTCATATATAGGTCGACAAATGCTTTGTTTTGAAGATACAGGTGACCAAATTAAATTTTTAAATTGATTTTTATTTAATATTACACGTGTAATTCAACCGATTCTTTTCAAATTTGGTATACGGAAGTTTTTTGGCATGAGAAAGACGATTATGGAGTCCGTTTTACTATAGCCGGTAGAGGGCGCCTTGTAACGTATTCTTTACGGATTAAAATAATAACTTTTCTGACAGTTTGATAGGTCTATTTTTTATTGTTTTAGAATAAAGTTAAAAATAAACTTTTTTTTAGTGTCGTCAAAGAAATTAAATTTCAAAGTTATTATTAATAAATTTTCTTTGATCTTAAACTTATTTCAATTGAAGTAGGGAAATTATGACAATAAAAGAAAAGTTGTCGTGATTTAGTATCAATTAGATTCTCAGATATAGGAATTACTTCATGTTCTGAAATTTGATTACTATTAAGGCTATCATTATCACTATGATGTTCATTTGAATCAATCTGAACTAAAGAAATATTATCATCCTCATTATCAATTGCATTAATTTCAATTCGACTTAACGCATCTGTATTTGAATTTAATTTTTCTAAAATTTGATAATCATACTCTTGCAAATAAAGTTTCCATCGTTGAAACTTGTTATCTTTAAGTTTATGAAGCCAAGTATCCATATACATAAAATCGAAATTGTTTTAAAGCTAAAAGTTCTTTTTCTGTTGTACAGGGTGGTTCAAATTCGATGTACGAATAGGCTATCTCCGAAACTATAAGAGTTAGAAAAAAAGTAGTTTACATGTCATGATCTCGTTTTTCGAGAAACTGATAATGCCAAAAACCTCAAAGCGCTGTCGTCTTTTGTTTTTCCCCTAGAGGCCAAAATTAAAAATATCGTAAAACCAGCAAGTGCAATTATCTTAGTTATTATTATAGGTGGAGTATTATAACTAAGACATTATATGGACACTTTTTTACAGAGAATTTTATGACGTAGTCAAAAAAATTTTTTCGGTTTTAGATTTTGAGATATCATGACAATTTTTGTTTTTTAAAATGGAAACAACCATTGGTTATTCGCTTATTAAATTCGTTATTTTTTTCTGATTACAAAAATATAGGGTTTGACAGGTCTATTTCTTATTGTTTTAGAATAAAGCTAAAAATAATTTTTTTTAGTGTCGTCAAAGAAATTAAATTTACAGATTCCTGTAAATTATAACTAAAAATTAAAAAAACATATTTGTGATATTTGAAACAAATACAGTTGTTGAACTATTTAATTTATATTTGTTTTACACAAAAATTGGAATAGATTGCATTATTTCATATTTTTATTAATATTTAATATTATTATTAAATAACTTATTAAATTATTGATAGATGGCGCTCATATATTTTTTAATTCAAATAACAGAAACATTTGTTTATATTCAAAAATTTTCTGAAGTGTCAAATTAAAAATCCCGTTTTTAAGATGGATTACGAAAAGTTTAATATGTTAGAATGTTACATATTAGGAAATAAAGTAAATTTTATATAAATTTTTAGTAGAATAATTTTTAGTTATAGTAATTTACAGGAAACTGTAAATTTAATTTCTTTGACGACACCAAAAAAAAGTTTATTTTTAGCTTCATTCTATATCTTATCACTTTTAGTTCTTGAGAAATAAATTTTTGAAATAATCAACAATTTTTTCGAAATTTACATCACTAATCATAATCAATTATTTATTTTTAGAAATTTGGTTCGCCTCCCAAAACAAACCAAAGAAGGTTACAACGTTCTTCTCTACTCAGTTCGAGATACAGATTACACAAAACTAGTTTTCAGCGACGCCGTGAAAGCTTTTTGCATGTACAACGATTGCGTTTTATCCGAAGACGGATTATCGGAAGGTTACGTCGTCATTTTCGATATGAAAGGGGTCGCTTTAGGACATTTAGCAAGAGTTAGCCTCCCAGCGTTAAAAGCTTTCATGGTTTACATCCAAGTAAGAAAAAAAAAATACATTAATCTCCTTCTAATTAAAAAAAAAAAAAATTTTTAGGAAGCTCATCCAGCCCGATTAAAATTAATCCACGTTTTAAACACTCCAAACTTCATAAATCACGTGATGCGGATTGTTTTACCTTTGGTAAAATCGGAATTATTATCAATGGTAAAATTTCATAAAGGAAGAGTCCCAGATGGATTTCCAGTCGAGTTGATGCCCTTAGAATATGGAGGTGCAGCCCCTAGCATAGAAGTATTAGACGCAACCACGAAGAGTATGACACACAAATATATAGATTGGTTAAAAGACACAGAAAAGTTCCGTGTTGATGAATCAAAAAGGCCGAAAAAACCGTCATGGTGGTCTATTTTTGGTTCGACCACTACTACTCAGCAAAGTCAAAATGAATTAACGATCGAGCAACAAAAGGAAAACTTTTTTAAGAATCTGCAAATCGATTAGAATAATTTAGCGGAAGAAAGAGGATAAATAATAATTATATCTCGGTGAGATAATGATTTTCTCGATTAGAGTAGTATTATTTTTTGTATATTTTTGTTGTATAAAGAGGTTTTCGTTTAGATAATAAAGAATGTATTTGAAGAAGAAGAATTAATAAAAGAAAAATGAACCTAAAGAGCTGAAAGAAGAACTCCTTTTAAGAATCCTGAAGATTCCTGAAATTCCTAAGGTATATTTATTTACTTTTTTTTTATTTCTATAAATGTCGATGTTATCCTTCTTTTAATTAGTTTCTGCATACACGAAATATTTCTTTTTTGAGTAATTGAAGTTGCTACAATTAACCTTTTTCCCATCTCTTTTTATTCTTGAGATATCATTTTTTATGTCAAAAACAATAGTTTCCAAAATATTAGCTTTTTGACTATTTGAAGTTGGTACAACTCATCGATCGGATATAATCGTTTATGGAATATATTTCCTACGTTAATATAGAACATTTTTTGTCCTAATCACTTTCTTCCATCTCTTTTTATTTTTGAGATATCTTCAATTTTTATGTCAAAAACATCATTTTTCGAAATATTCGTCTTTTATTTAATTTAGGTTGGTATAACTAATTGATGGGATACAATTGTTTATAGAACATGTTTTCTAAGTTAGTAAGGAACATTTTTTGTCTCAATCACTTTTTCACATCTCTTTTTATTCTTGAGATATCATCATTTTTATGTTAAAAACGTCATTTTTCGAACTATTCGTTTTTGACTAGCTTAGGTTGGTATAACTAATTCATGAGATATAATCGTTTATGAAATATGTTTTTTAGGTTAATAAAGAACATTTTTCGTCTGAATCACTTTCTCGCACCTCTTTTTATTATTAAAATATTAACGTTTTTTCAGTCAAAAACGTCGTTTTTCGAAATATTCGCTTTTTGATTAATTTAGGTTGGTATAACTGATTGATGGGATACAATTGTTTATGGAACATGTTTTCTAAGTTAATAAGGAACATTTTTTGTTCCAATCACTTTCTCCCATCTCTTTTTATTTTTGAGATATCTTCAATTTTTATGTCAAAAACATCATTTTTCGAAATATTCGTCTTTTGTTTAATTTAGGTTGGTATAACTAATTGATGGGATATAATTGTTCATGGAACATGTTTGCTAAGTTAATAAAGAACATTTTTTGTCTGAATCACTTCTTCCCATCTCGTTTTATTCTTGAGATATCATCAATCTTCATGTAAAAAACATCATTTTTCGAAATATTCGCTTTTTGACTAATTTAGGTTGGTATAACTAATTCATGAGATATAATCGTTTATGAAATATGTTCCCCA
>NW_019281635.1:0-11274 GCF_000648695.1 Onthophagus taurus | reverse complement strand
TTTAAAACATTTATCATACATAACGTCAGATGACAGTAATAAAATATTTTGTAAAGAAATTCTGAAAAGGTCAGGATTAAAATTACTTTGTAATAATGATGTTGACAAATATTGCAGTGTTTCATTTTTTTGCAAAACCATCATATACCATATAACATAGACTCCACAATTGATTGAATCTTCAGTCTCTTGGGTGGGATATGCTATTGTTGTTAGTTTCCACTTCCTAGCATTTAGTTTGTCTTCGTGTAGGTATAGACGGTCTCTAGTGGAAAATAGTCTTTTAACCTTTTTTACAATTTCCTCGTGTGATATACGATAATATTTACCAGGATTCAAAATACAAATAGAGTTAGTAGTCAAATCTAATATAATTAATATCCAGTGATTGTTGTTACAATTGTGGGGCAACAGAATAAAACGGACTCCTTTAAGTGATTTTGTAAAAGGTAAAAATTTAGACAGATTCTTTATCTGATCTGAAAGCAAAATTTGGACGGATATTGTGTCGATGTAATAAATGTCTTCGCGGTCCTTAAAAAAAAGTAAATGCCAGAGAATCTATAATATAATATAATAATCTGCAACCCATGGGTTGCAGATTATTGCAACCCATGTTTTCGGTTGATATTAACGTTCTAAAGTCAGAGCTACTTAATGAAATCGTTTGTCCATTATATGAATATTGTCCCAAGATAAAACCAGTTTGGAAAGCTGCGGACATATAAAAATCATGATCAAAGAACAGACCATTTGAAAGGGCTCGTTGATCTGGCTGATCAAGGATACAGTTCAAAGAACAAGACTGTATATCTCCCTCATCAACTTGTTCTGGTTGTGGTTGGTTTGTCTTTAACCCCCTCTCATAACATTTTTCTGGTTGGGTTGGCTGGGTCCCCCTTATGATCTCCTCTTCAACCTTTTCTGGTTGGACGACTAAATTCATTTCCACTTCATCAGCTATTTTGTTTTTTTCATCATTTACGTTAATTTTGTCCGTTAAGTAAACATTATGAAAATACCGTTTTCGTTTTTTTGATTTTGTCCACGTTTCTTGAGCATCCGGGTTATCAATTTCATGTCGTGCATCTGATTTTGTTGAGGTTATTTTTTTCCTCTTCGGCTTTTTACCAATTTCTAAATCTATAGCTTTTATGTTACTTATAATTCGTGAATTAAGCAGGTTTACAAATCGCCCTACTTTCAAATTGGTTTTGTTTTCTAGTATTTCTTGCTTGACAATTTTAAACCATGTTTCCACAAGTGAATTACTGTAACGATCACTTTCAAGTATGTTGGACCACATTGGAGCGAAAGGCATTACATAATTCAATAAATACGTAAAAAATTCCTCGTGTTTGTAAGGGTTGCGTTCCGTTGCTGAGCTTACACTTTCATCTAACTCTTTTAAAACCTTGTCATAAACTCTAAAAAAACAAATAAAAAAAGGAGAGCTAGTATATTCTCCTCTCACAACTTCTTCATCTATGTCGAGGTCCAATTCACATGAAATATCTTGCCTTGTAGATAACAAATGATTGTAGGTTTCATAGTCACTAGACGATAGGTGTGCTATTGCATTTTTGACGTTGTTATTATATGACGATGTTAATAAGAGAAAAGCGACATTTTCAAATCGAATAATTAACTCTTCCAAGGATCTACATTGAACTAATACTGCTATTGCATTAACAATTCCATCCCTTATATTCGGTTTTTTCTTAGTACGAGAAAGTCTGTTGCAAATCATTTTAACGAAATGTCCACAACATAGTTTTAATTTTATTAAACTAAAAAATCGATGGTCGTCCTTATTTGTAACATATTTATAACAAATTTGGAGGTAAGTATATAAAGTGACATCGTTTAACCCTTGACAAATAGCCATCATAAGCGAAAAACTCCAATCTGTTACAACAACGTTAAAGATCGGCCATGTTTTCTTGCATTTCGTACGTATAAAATGTTTAAAATGCAAAATAAAAGCCATTATTGTTGCCGAATCATGATGTGAAGATATTAATTCAGCGATAGGTACCACAATGTCGTTTACTTTCACAACCAACGCATAGTATAGAACCCTGCGACCCCTATCATACACAGTCGGTCTAACGACGGAGCCTGTCGCATCAAAGTACCCTATCATTTTTTTACCTTTCTTAATTAAGGTTTTAATGTTCTCTTTGGAATATAAATACACCAACGTTTTTCCGCTAGGAAATTGAACGTATGTACTGTCATCATCCTGAGTTAGTGACATTAGTAGTATATCTAGTAAAGGATCCGAATGAAAGTCCTGTTCGCCCATTGCCTCCGACCTAGCTTTTTGGTAAACGGAAAGCGAGCGCAAGCCTTGCCAATTACCTTCATAAATTAAATCTCTATCAACCTTTTTTATTTCTTCGCTGCGATAGGTGCTGGGCAAACTAAAAAGTAGTTCTTTCTTTACCTCCGCCCTTTCTCTACCTTTCAGTTGATAAGCATGCTCTTCGTGGTGATTTTCCACGTGAGGACCTTTGTAGCATATTCTTACATCTATCAAATCCTCTAAAATATTGTATATAAATTTAAATTCTCTACAAGATGTATGTTTACAAATTGCATACTCGACTATCTGACAAGCCGTTTGCTGCTTTTTTTTGTTTATACGACTTCCTTTGAAAATTAGAAGACAAGAAATGCCATATAGACTTATTTGCTGTCGCCAATACTGATGTCTAACTTCGGACTTATAGGATATGTCGTGGTTATCTACATAGCGGTTAATTTTAAATGTTTTAAAAAAGTTAAATTTTAACTTATTGATTGGACTCGATATAGTCTGGGGCATTTCTATCTTTTCTTGTGCATGTTGCAATGCTTCATGTACTACTGTGTTTGCATTATCTACCAAGTGGTCATCAACAGCATCAACCTCAAGGGAATCATCGACGTAAGTAGAGGAATTGATGTATTTTTCAATTTCATCAGTATCTCTTTTGGATATACTCTGGGATATTTCTATTTTTTCTCGTGCATGTTGCATTGCTTCATGTACTGCTGTGTTTGCATTATCTATCAAGTGGCTATCAACAGCATCAACCTCAAGGGAATTATCGACGTCAGTAGAGGAATTGATGTATTTTTCAATTTCACCAGCATCTCTTTTGATGTTCATTAGCAACATCTTTCTATTTTTTAAATTATCTTTAATGCCCGGTATACACGAGGCTAGTTTTGTAAGCTAGGATAGCAAGCTAGTGAAAGAGAGAGTAGAATCCATAGTAGAATGTCTATGGAACGCTACCATTCCGTCTTATAAAGACAAATCTATGCGAGATTCAGCACTACAAAAAATGTGTGGCGAATTATTGACAATGGGTATACAAATGAATACCAAAGAAGTAAAAAATAAAATAAAAAATTTAAGAGCAACTTATTGTCAAGAACTGTCAAAAATTGATAAATCAACCAGGTCTGGAGCTGGTTCTCAAGAGGAATATACGTCAAAGTTAAATTGGTTCAAGGAAATGCACAGTTTCATTAAAAATGTACCAATGAAAAGAAAAACAACGGTAAGTGAATTGTTTTCATTCATTATTTATTTATTAAGTATTACTTATTATCTATTTATTATACCTACAGCACAGAATAAAGTAGTATGTAGTACAAGCGTACAGAAGAATCACTCTTGAACAATACTTCAGTTTAGGTATAAAAATTAATGATTATCTTATCATTCTTGATTGCCAAGGCACAGCACCTTTATTGTTAAAGTAGTTTTTAAAGGTTTCTCTTTTCTGGATTGCTGAAATCGAAGAATGGTTACTTCCTTGGTGACATATGCTTTGTAAACCTTCTGTATCTGTTCTCCATGAGCCAAGAGGGGAGTTTCCTGTTTCAATATCTTCATGGTCGACATCACTGCTGGTTAGATAAGTGTTTCGATTTTCTTTTCTCAACCAATTATGCAAAGCACATGCTGCTAATACAATTTTATCCACTGTATCTACATTAGCTGCTATTGGTTTTTGAAATACACGAAATCGGCTTGCCAATATCCCAAAGGCATTTTCCACTACACGTCTGGCTCTGGATAGTCGGTAATTGAAAACTTTCTGTGGCAATGTTAAGTTGTCGCCTGGATAAGGTTTTAAAAGGTATGATTTTAAAGGAAATGCGGCATCAGCAACAATCACTCCACCATTTGGTAAAAGATTATTCTCCAGTTTATTATATATGGAACAATTTTTAAATACACCTCCATCTGATGATATTCCACAGGCTCCGACATCTATATATCGAAAACAATAGTCGTAATCAACTATTGCCATAAGAACTATACTGAATACTTTTTTATAATTGAAATATATAGTTCCACTATTACCAGGAGCTAAAATTTGAATATGCTTTCCATCAATGGCACCGTAGCAAAATGGGAAATTCCATCTGTTTCTAAATCCATTTTCTATTTCCGCCCATTCTTCGAAATTAGTAGGGATCTGTAAAAATATACAGTTTATAATTAGTAAAATGATTGTTTTTTTTTCAGGACAGTGAAGAGTCAGCAGTGGATGAAGAACGAACCAATACTGAAAATCTGAATATCGATAATGTTAACAATGATGACAATGATGCAATGTCAGAAAATTTTTCACAATCTACGTCTACATCAAATAATATAACGCAACGCAACAAGTCCGCGGAAATAACTACGAAAACAACAGTACCAGCTGCTGCGAAACCATCTACATCTAAATCACAGCTCAAAGTGCCAGAGACACCAGCCCCAAAAAAGAAAAAAATTGCGCAAGTGGCAACATTGGTCAACGAAATTAGGTCGCTCACGAATGATTTAAATAGAGACCATACAATAATACCACAACAAAATGAACACGATATTTTTGGAGCATTTGTAGCTAGCCAACTTAAAATGTTATCATCTATTCAGGCTATTACTGCTCGGGATGAAATCAATGCTACATTATCTCGTTGTCGAAAGACGGATTTAAATTATAGTAATACAACATTTTCATACCAGACACCGAGTCACGAGTCTTCAGACACGACATTCAGTATTGACTATGAAGATTCAACGAACGTTTTCGATGTGATTACCACAGCATTCAAAAATGCATAATGTTGTGGAGGTGGAAAAACATCACATTCTTTGTTATTATTCCCAAATGTATTTTTAATAAATAAAAAATAATACAAACCTTAATGTTTTCTTCCAATACCTTGTAGATTTCGACACATACTTCTGGTATAAATTTGCCTATAGCACATCTTGAAACCCGATAAAAGTGACTAAGCCTCCTGTAACTAATACCGGACGAAAGAAAATCTAAAGTGATCTCCAATTTTATTCTTGCAGGTAACGCCTGTCTCATTATTGTATCCATTCCTTGTATTTTTGGCGTCACAAGACTCAACAGAATATCAAACATATCGGGCGTCATTCGCAAAATACTCTTGTACTCGCCTATATCGTTATTGCAAAGTTCTTTTAAAAGTAAAGCAGATGATCCACGTTCATTCCTTCTTAAAAGCCATGGTCTTGTCCATACACGTTTTTCTAATACATCTTCTAGTAATTCGTCTAATGCAAATTGACATAGTTTCCGAAGTAACTGTTTCAGTCGTATTGTGTTTTTCTTACGAATGCAGTTCATTTTACTTCACGGACGTTTTGTACCGTCAATACCGTCAACCGTCTGCAATGGTACTGGCTTGGCTGGGTTAAAATTACTGGCATCATGTAAACAGCACTAGCATCTTCCAAGCGAGGACAGCAAGCCAGGACAGTTATCTAGCTTACCTAGCTTGCTATCCTAGCTTACAAAACTAGCCTCGTGTATCCCGGGCATCATATCAATATCTACACAGAGATCTGATAGATGTGATATTTCTGATCGAACAGAGCATTCTCTTAAAACAGTCGTATCAATATTATTTTTACTAAGAAAATTTGCAACTTTCTGTAACCTTAACTGCTTACTTTGTTTAACTGGCCTTCCTGGACCGTCCATATTAATATTATAAAGGTAACGAATTGTCAAAGAAACTTATTTATTGCCTTCTCCTAGCAGGAAGTATTTAAAATAAGGAATGAAAACAAAGATAAACTACTATAATTGTCACTTAAAATGATATAAAAAAAATAAAAATTTATTTTATTTTTCCTACTGAAGTCACAACGAAAATCTATGCAGCAATATTACAATGAAATAAAACAGTCACAAAACTCCCAAAGAAAACAGGAAAGTAAAATGAAAAAGAAAATAAATCGAACACTTAAACTAACAATAAAAAGGGAAGAATAAAATGAAAACAAAACAAACCGAACACTTAAACTAGCAACAAGGTCAGAAAAACAAAGAGCAAAACAAACAAAAATAACAAATTACAGAATTACTATAACGAAACAACCACCAAATTATACCTTCCGAGGAAAAAAATAAAAATAAACCTTATTCAAATGATTATAATGATTATAATAATACAAACTAAAGACGAAATGATTATAAATATATAAACACTTAAACAACCCAAACTTCTGAATGCAAGACATATTGCAAGACATATTAAAAAGCAAAGAAAAAACAGCTCAAGAAATATCAAGGAAATCGAACTAGCCCAAAAATAAAACGTTGATCTAGCGAAACAACTTCTACCAGTGATTGCAGTCGACTAAACGTGAATAAACTAAAAAGCAACGAAAAGACATTTTGGCAGTTAATGTATAAATCTGAATAAGAATGAGTAACTTTCAGATACAAAATTCCTATCACCTCACATAACCGGAAGTAGTACTTTACCTGAACCTTGCGACGACCTATCCTGGTTCGGTCCTAGGAAAAGGGGTCTTGGTGCCCTGTTATGTGTTCGGGATGTTAACGGTCTCGGGCGCCACCTTATGTTTAGAGAGTTAAGGAACTCTTTCGCCTCCAGGTAACTTTTGGGGGTTACAGTCGGAGATCCAGGGATTCGGTATGGGAAAGAAGAAAACAAGAAAAATTCGGAAAACAAATAACTATCAACTTTATTAATAATAAACAAATAAACAAATAGGAGGGCAGTTTATTGCTTTGTGACCACGGTCGGAGAATGGGGACGGTGGGAATAAATTGACAAGACTTTGACTTT
This sequence comes from Onthophagus taurus, assembly GCF_000648695.1. Lineage (NCBI taxonomy): Eukaryota > Metazoa > Arthropoda > Insecta > Coleoptera > Scarabaeidae > Onthophagus > Onthophagus taurus. The sequence continues at coordinate 4,146 of NW_019281635.1, read as the reverse complement.
ATAATAAATGAGTTTAAATTAAACAAATAANTTTTTTACGTATTTCGGGGGTGATTTCGACCCCTTATCCCCTGAATTTCGGCGAATCTCGCGGATATGTTATTCGAAACCTTATTTTCGATCTTTGGACTGAGTTTGGTGGTGTCACAAAATTTGTCAAGAAAGTTATGAATTTTTTACGTATTTCGGGGGTGATTTCGACCCCTTATCCCCTGAATTTCGGCGAATCTCGCGGATATGTTATTCGAAACCTTATTTTCGATCTTTGGACTGAGTTTGGTGGTGTCACAAAATTTTTCAAGAAAGTTATGAATTTTTTACGTATTTCGGGGGTGATTTCGACCCCTTATCCCCTGAATTTCGGGGTGGTGCTTAGATATGTTATTCGAAATAGTAATTTTGATATTTGGGGTTGACTTAATGGATCATCAAGCTGTTTCAATGCAAATTGGAGTTTTTCACATAATGAAAGGGTGATTTTTATTTAATAATAATGAATTTTACTTTTAAGTTTTAGAGGGGTTATCTATTTTACTCTCTTTAATGCTAATTTTGATGTTTTTTTGGTTGTTATCACTAATAAATACGAAATTATAGATAGAGTACACTATTTGTTTGGTCCGCTGTAAAAATCTAAATTTCGTTTCTGAATCCGTTGCTAACTTCAGCGACATAAAGTTGAAGTAATGGCCGAGCATTTCTTACCATATACGGTATTACACTACGTTTAAATTCAAACTGCGAATATTTCGGGGTTAAATGCATAATTAACAAAAATAATAAAATCTTTATAATATAGCAGCTACGGCTATTTAAAAATTTGTTAAAATGCTCAAACGGTGGTGTTTGTTTATTGAGAACCGCTGATACCATGTTTTTATTGCTGCCAATCCAGTTGATTTGGTTACTTAGCAACGGACAAGTATTTTAATTATGTATTCTTTACTGAATATCAGCGGTTCTCAAAAATGGACGTTAAATTATAAAATTAACATGCGATATCTATGTGTAACTATGTATTAAGTTTTTAACAAAACATTATTAAGAAAATCTTTTCAGTTTTAACTCTAATACCTACCATTTTAGTCTGCTCCGTATGTTATAAATCACCCTGTATGTCGAATATGTGCTTTAAAAATTATAATAGTTATTTATATTACAAGTGGGCTAGAAACATAATTACTGCACGAGTGTGGAGAATTGCACGACGAGGTCGTAGACCGAGTCGTGTAATCACACGAGTACTTAATTATGCTCTAGCCCACGTGTGATATACAACATTTTATCTATGACTGCTAAAAATTACTTAAAAATCAATTTCTTTAAAAAAGTCTATTTTGAGATTTATAAAAATATTTTGAAATGATCCTTGACAATTTTGAATTAATGTCAGTTTCAATAACATGTTTACTCATTTAGAATAAGTGTTTCGAAATGTAAAAACATAACAATTAATGTTTATAATAAATAGTATTGTTTCTCTGTAAATAGGTAGCACATTTTCTTTTGTATTGATGCTTGTTTCAATAAATTATGTCTGTTCTGATTGGACTAAAAATGCGTTACGTAATGAAACCAGCGCGGTAATTAACTTCATTACGTAACTCAAATCACCTCAAATGAGTGTGGTAATGATGACTTATCCAAGCAGTCGTAGATAAAATAATCTAAATAACCCTCTAGTTCCAAATAGCCCCATTTTACGGTAAAAAAAATAAACAATTCCTTTACCTGTCATTGCATTCCTTCACTGTACTCGGCAAGTCTTCGAAAAGATCGGTTTTCGAATCAGTACTGAAAGAGATTATAAGATATTCGTTAATATTTATATTGACAAATTTTTGCATTTTTTATAAACCTTTGCTGACTACATAAGTGTCTCAATTTCTGTCCTTTTGCATTTCGATTTCTTTTAAGAGGCCGCCTTGGACGCTTGTTGACAGGAGAGGACATGGCTGTTTTAAGAAAAATATAATTATACTTGCAGTTTTTTACATACCATTTCACTGTTCAGCACATCCGCCAACAAATTGTGAATTTCAACAATTTCAACAAATTTTATATTCATAAGAAAAATGTGCGTGCAGTGTATCCCCAACTTACAAATCGAAATTGGAATTGTTCACCAAGTCGGGGGTTCTCTGTACGCTTTTAAGTGTAGGTACTTACTAATAATAAAAATATAAGATTCACTAATACTAACACAATAAAACAAACTTGCACAAAAAGTGTCTAAAGTATACAGGATCATCCACAACGACCGTCCATTAGAACTATACACGGTTATGACCAAAATAAAAATTTGAAAATTTAGATTTAAGTATTATCAATTGCGTTCTCTTCGACTAAAATATTTTCAGATTTCTAGCATTTCCGGTTATACCGGAAGTCGCCACCTACTTTATTTTTTTAAATGGAACAGCCTGTATATTTTTACATATTTGGATTTGTCTGTTTTCAAGGTTTATGAATAACTTTACGTTTTGCAATTTTATTCTGCCGCTTCGCTTATTCGAATTTTTCTAGAGAAATCTGCTCTAGCAGACATTTGTTCAAAAAAGCAGATATCACTCAATTTTTGGAATATTAATTTAGGATTCAGAACATGCTTAAGCAACATGATGGAATATGTTTTGCTGCCGAGTACGGCTGTCTAGAACGTTTGGTCACTACACTATGGCACGTTAACTTTTCGAAACTTGGAAGTACCATAACTTCATTTTTTTAAATGGCACCCCCCATATTTTATTACTTAGTCGTCTTCGGTGTCTCATTTTACATCTTTTATATCTATATGTTCTATACCTAACATTTATAGTTTGGGAGATAATTAGGGTTCTTTGAAAAATGCACACATATCATAATATTTACCCTAGTGTGCCATAAATACCTAAGTAGTGTCACTTAATGGATAAATAATTGCCATGAATTAAGTGCTTAGTGTGACCTAGTGAATAACCAAACGAAGTGGGGGTTTAAAAATTTGTAGACTTGTGATGTTTGATGCCAGCTTTTTAACTAAAATATTTTCAGGTTCCAAGTACTTGTGGTTACACCGGAAGAGGTGACAATTTTCATATTTCAAATGGAATACCCTGTATTTTATTACATTTTTGAAATTTTTTTTCAATTTTAGGCCACATGTATATCTAGCACACTATACCTAAATGTCAACTATAACGTTACTTTCTATAGTTTATAACTCATCTATTCTGACCGGCGGAAAAAAAAATTTGTAGTTATCATACCAACAGAAATAAACCATAGCTTTAGCAAATGTCAAATAAACAATTTTTTCCTTATTGATCCTCCGATGATACATAAACACCACAACATTCCCAACACAACATTTTTTTCCGGCTGTCAGAATAGATGATTTATAAATTATAGCAAGTAACGTTGTAGTTGACATTTTTGATTACAAAAAAGTAAAATCTCAAAAATGGCTCCACTTAGGTATATTGTATGTAACATACAAGTGGCCTAAAATTGAACAAAAATTTCAAAAATGTAATAATATACAGGGTGTTTCATTTGAAATATGAAAATAATTGTCACCTCTTCCGGTGTAACCACAAGTACCCGGAACTTGAAAATATTTTACTTAAAAAGCTGGCATCAAACATCACAAGTCTGCAAATTTTCAAACCCCCACTTCGTTTGGTTATTCACTAGGTCACACTAGGCACTTAATTCATGGCACACTAGGTTAAATATCGATATGATGTGTGCATTTTTCAAAAAACCCTAATTATCTCCCAAATTATAAATGTTAGGTATAGGACATACAGGATATAAAAGATGTGAAATGATACACTGAAGAAGACTAAGTAATAAAATATGGGGGGTGCCATTTAAAAAATTGAAGTTACGGTACTTCCAAGTTTCGGAAAGTTAACGTGCCATAGTAAAGTGACCAAACGTTCTAGACAGCCGTACTCGGCACCAAAATATACTCCATCATGTTGCTTAAGGCTACGGTTACAGTGCAAGCGAATTCGTGCGAACCATAGTTCGGGCGTGTACGTCCGAATTCGGGCGAACAAGAAGTGGTTTCTGGTTCAGGAGATATTTTAAGCGAAATTCAGAGCGATTTTAGTTTGCTGTACAGAACAGACGCGAGCGACCTATAAAAGTGTCATGGAT
>NW_019281634.1:0-14520 GCF_000648695.1 Onthophagus taurus | reverse complement strand
ACGACACTTTGACAATTGATTTAAATAAAAAACAGATTATATATAACTTAGTATACGGCTGATTGATTTGGTCCTTAGGAGATATCGCTTACTCGATAAATCGACTCTTTTGCCCGTATTTATGCATTAAGTTAAATGTATATGTTACGGTCAATGTGTATAATTCAGGTACTCTATACAATGCTTAGGTTATGTATAAAATACCTGGGGTGTCTAGGCAATGTATGAAATATTATGAAGATTATTGCCCCTTAGATACTTTACCTCGGTAATGTATACAATTCTTAGGGATTACATAGAGTACCTGTTGGTCGACCGGCAATGTGTAAAATAAAAAGATTTTGGTCTGTATTTATCAATTTTTAGTCATAACATAATAAACTTTTTTATAATCTATAAGTTATTGTACAAAAAAGGCACCTAGTATCTTCCTGCAACTAAGTAAAATCACAATTATATTACATTAAACTTAACATTTTTCTGTGGTAACTAACATAATGTCATTTGTTTATAAGTAATCAAGTAATAAGTATTAAAAATTTAAGACACAAAATAATTCTGTAAAAACAAGACGTAGATCTACTGGCCTCTCAGAATTGAGTAAGTAAAAAAAATTCTCTTTCTTCTGTTCTCGCCTTTTACACACATTGCCAGCTTCGTATTCGGTATTTTATAGAATACCTAGGCAAAGTATAAAATTAATAATATTTCATATATTACCTAANGTATTTTATAGAATACCTAGGCAAAGTATAAAATTAATAATATTTCATATATTACCTAAGCGTTTTAGGTATTCTATAAATTGCCTAGGTATTGTATAGAATACCGGATTATACAGATTGCCGGTAAGATATACATTTTCCTTAATTTGTATTTTTTTTATTATGGCAATAAATTTATTTATTATTGTTATTAGATTATATATAAATTCCATAGCGTCAATTTCCTCGTCGAGAGAGAGATTGTATTCTTTGGAGGTTGGATCTAACATTGTAGCAGTCAAGTGTATAGGGCCCGTAGAAAACTTCTTTCGATCTTTAATTATTTTAATCAAGTTCTTCATCACCACTCAAAAAATCAGTAAGTTTATTGATGACATCAGACACAATTTCTTTAAGAGCATTATTAACCTTATAAATTAAAGGCAAATTTCCCTCAAGAACTGTAATCCAAGACACAATTGGATTCAAAATGTCACGTAAGATTATGATCTGCAGCTAAAAATGATTGTCGTCCAATAAAAGGGGTTTTATTTTCTTTGTTAGAACGATAGCTTTTTCATGTACAGTTAAAGTCTGTAAACCAACTCTGTTTGCGAGGAAACTTTAAAACAGACAAAACTTGAACATTTTACACTCCATTTATAACATCGGATATTTGGATAATAAATTGTTTGATTGAGGGAGAACTTAAAATATTATTGCATAAAAGATGCAGTGTGTGCCAAACATCCTAAAGGTACCAAGTGAGGATATATTTTTTTTTTAAACTAACCGCTTTTGTCATATTGGCCGCGTTATCACCAATCACTACAAAAATTTGTGGGCTGGTCCATATTTTTCTAATATTTTCCCCATTTCGTCTCTAATGTATTCCGAAGTATGTCCATTTGCTTTGGTTGGCAACAATTCGACAAAGAACAGCTCAGGTTTTGTAATAACGAAATTGATAACACCTTCATTGCGAATATTGCTTCAGCCATCACACTGTAAATGCAAAATTTGAGCTTCTTCCAACTGCACGCTAATCTTATTCTTCATATCGTTGTATTCTCTGTCCAGAAAAGTGGTTGCGTCTTCAAACGAACGGCTAAGCCCGCATTTTCTAGTTCTAGTGTTAGTTTTAGTTCAATGACAAATATACAACAACTAACGCTGAATAATAACTAAAACAAGAACTAACACTAGACCTAGAACTAGAAACATTCGGGTTTAGCCGTCTTAAAAGACGTTCGGCTAAACCCAAATGTTTCTAGTTTTAGGTCTAGTGTTAGTTTCACTTTTAGTTCATAATAATATACAACAATCTAGCACTTAATAACAATTAAAACTAGAACTACCGTCTTTGATTTATACATCATATAGACAACTCAGGGAATACCCCGAGTTTATCTATGAACATGGAATTATGCTAACTTGGAGAATAACCCAAGTTGGATTCTATCTATGAGCACTGGTTTAAGTCGAGATTTTACTGTATTTAAGTTTCTTTTCTATTTATATGTAATTTTAAACAGAATCATACATCACCTGCCCCAAGTTAAATTAAAACCGTATCAACACGTGAAGAACCGTCTCATTCCAATCATCGTTTCATCTTCTTTCAGAACGTTTCAGGTGTGTTAAATTTGATTTCTTTCGTTACTGACCAGAATTTGTTAGAGGGGGAGGTTGAGCTTTGAAAAAGCTTTTGGTGGCACGCGCCGAACTCGTAAAATCGTCGCTGGCAAAACCGTCTGCGTATACAATTCCTCTCACATGTGCCGGCCATTCCGCAGACACAACAAGAGGAGAGAGGGATTTGTCCCCGTGCCGTCTTTCTTCTACTTCTTCTCCCGCTTCCACCCGATCTATATGCCCACTCTGCGAGGCGATTTAATTTTAGAAATAATGCGCCCGGGCATCGAGAGAGCACGGGGCAATTGAGTGTAGTCTCGGGGAGTGAAGTACATAGCCAAGTTCTTCGGCATAAATCAACCACTCCGGCGTAGCTGAACTGCGAGAGGAATGCTTCCGAGAATAAACGGCAGCTTTCTAAACTGAGTCTGTGGTAAAAAAGTACGAACTTAGTGAGGAGTAGGGAATGTAAGAGAAATACGAAAAAGATTAAGGTGTATATAAATTAACAAAAAAGAACCTTTATCTTAAAACGTAATCTTGTAATGGTAGTTTTAGCCACGTGCTAAGAAAGCTATTTCTGAGTCATTCCAGATTGAAAATGTCTAGGGGATTGTTCGTACGACAACTAATTTTTTTATAAAATACAGCTGCGTGTTGGTTTGATAATTTTAAGCCACCTCAACGGTGGCAAGTGGCCCAGCACACATGTTGGACATGTGATATCTATGAGAGTACCACCACCGACGTTTTAAACCCAACAACATTAAATTTTTTTTTTAATAAATCGGAAATACCAAAGAGTTTTTTCGAGTCCGATTTTTATATCTTGAAAGATTTTACGTAATTTCTATCTTGAGACATCGTGACATACTTAAGTGTTTTGATTTTGCGTTTTTATGTTTATCTCTTTACTCTAGTTTCATAAACGTTCATAAAAATATACACACAGATATTTCCTGAAAAAATTCATTGGTGACGCTATCAAGCGGCCTTAAAAATCGAATGGGTGCTGGCCGTGGTGAAAGGATGTTAAGAAAAGGGGGAAATGGCCCTTCTTCCTGTGTCTTGACGTCGTGCGGCACGCATCAAACAAACACAACACGTGCTCTATGTTTTTTGGTTTGTAAAACACCTGTAGACAAATAGATTTTTTTAAACATTTTTTTAATACAAACAAAGTCTCGGTTGTATTAAGTTTTTGATTTATTGTCATTAAAAGTTTTTTTTCCTATTAATTTAATAACATTATACGTTACGATGTATTTAACAGTTTACGGTCTTGTGATTTTATTTTCAAGGGGTGCTTAAACATGTTAAAAGAAGATTATTAACGTTATTGTCTTAACAAAAGTTACATAATAAGAGAAATATTACTGTTAAAAGTTTTTTGATTTAAAGAATTAATTTAGTGCCAAATATTAGCTAATTTATAGCTTAACTAACGAAAACAAAAACTGTTGGTTTGACATAAATGTTCCGAATAATTCCTAATAAGGAAACCAAAATGGTTCATCGCACCAATAGTGAATACGTTGACATGTTAGTGATTTATGGGGAAGTACGCCAGAATTGTAAGAGTGCAGGAAGTTACCCCCCCATTTTTTGATTTTTAAATTTTTCATTGTTGTTCTAGATTGTTCTAGAGTTGTTCTACATTGTTCCAAAGCGGCAAATCGAAAAAATAAAAACTCTGCGAGAAAACAGAGAAAACGGGTTTTTTGACTAGCCCCCCATTTTTGGAAAAATCTAATTTTCTCTGTTGTTCTGGGTTGTTCTAGTTGTTCTAGTTATTGTTCTAGAAAATCAAAATTATGGGATACAGCATTATGAAGTTATAACTAAAAATAGGTTTGACCGCCGAAATGTCTAGTTAATTGCTGTGACCATAGTTTTTCTATTATCAATTCCATATTAGAAATATATACTTATTATAGCTAACGCAATCTGGAACAGCTATTATTTTCACTAGAACAACTCTCTAAAGGGCACTTTACTCTTTGAAAATTAAAGTTTTTGGAAGTTTCAGTCAGTAATTCTTGTGTCAGCGGTTTTATATTACACAATAAGAATTAAAAAACATAGAACAATCTAAAATAACTCAAACTTTGCCGATTCAAATTGTTCTAGATGTGTTTTACGTTTAACACGGACATTAATTTTGCAAAATCACATATTTTTTGTTGCTCTAAATTGTTCTTGTTGTTCTAGGTACTTAAAATGTTTATTTAATCACTGCGGCTTTAGTTCTTTTAAAGTTTCATATTAAAAATTAGTACTTACAACAATTAAAACAATTCAGAACAGCTGTTATTTTCACTAGAAAAACCTTAAATTTGAGTTGTTGTGATATCGGACAGGTTTTGTTGAATCAGTGAACCCAACCTTTAATATAATAATAGTTTTAAAAAATTAAAAAATATGGAATAATCTGACCATCTAATTTTCTAAAAATCACCTTTCTATTTAAACTTATAATAATAAAACATAAGATGCGATTTAAAGTGTATTTTATTTTGTAAAACTAAGTAATAAATTAATAAATAAACTAACAAAACAATACCTATTCTTTCACAAAAACTGTACAAAAAATTATTCTAAAGTAAAGTATAAGTAAATAAATTAAATCATCTAAATGGACTAATATCACGGAACTCATTTACACACATATATGCACATTTGTGCATTTATTTCTGTTGCTTCTTCAACCTGTATGGATTTTTTTCTTAAATCATTAAATAATAACTAATTGTTGGGCACAAATGCCGTGTAGTATCCTACATCACTCAAAGAGTGAGTACCTTCGTAGCTGATGATACTAGCTATTCATTTAGAAATCATGTTGAGAATGTTTGCACATATTGCTTTAGTTTCCTAAAATTATTTTTAAAAACCGGTTCTAGTAAAGCAACATATAAAAAAAGAGCTGAACTATTAACAGGCATAAATTATTTTGGAAACCAGAATATTGCTGGCCTGATAATAGTGAATGTTGTGTCAAATATTACGTTTCTTTGCACACAACGATTTAAAGAAGAATTTAGTTATTGTAGCACTAAAAACTGCAATAATGGTTTAAACGTTACTTTCCATAAAAACATAATTTTACCAATCGACATTGACATCGTAACAATATTAGGCTATGCATAGCTAAACCAAGTAATAGAAAACTACATGCAAACCCTAAGCAACAATTGCAAAAAAATGTGGTCTGTTTATAGAAACAACAAATGGAGAGAACAATAAAACAAAATTGAGTGATTACGTACGCAATTTGTAACTCCACAACAAATTCTATATCCCCGCAGGTATCATCAGTTACGAAGGTACTCAAACTTTGAATGATGTAGGACACTACCTGGCATTTGTGCCCAACAATGCCAATTGGAAATTATTTAAAGACTTACGAAAAGAATCCGTACAAGTTGAAAAAGCTACTGAAATAAATGCTTAAATGTGCATATATGTTTATAATTGAGCAAAGTGATGTAACCGTATTATTCCATGATATTAGTTTATTTACATAATTTAGTTTATTTAGTTATAGTTTACCTTAAAATAAATTATTGTACTAATATAGTAATACTGATCGAATAGTTATTGTTTTATTTCTTAGTTTAGTTTATTTATTAATTTATTAGTTTATACAAAATAAATACACTTTAAATCGCATCTTTTGTTTTACTATTATAAGTTTAAAGAGAAAGGTGAAACTTGTGATTTTTAGATAATTATGATGGTCAGATTATTCTATATTTTTTTAGTATTTTAAAACTATTATTATATGAAACTTCAAAAGAACTAAAACCGCAGTGATTAAATAAACATTTTAAGTACCTAGAACAACAAGAACAATTTAGAGCAACAAAAAATTTGTGATTTTGCAAAATTAATGTCCGTGTTAAACGTAAAACACATCTAGAACAATTTGAATCTATGTTCTATGTTTTTTATTTCTTATTGTGTAATATAAAATCGCTGACACAAGAATTACTGACTGAAACTTCGAAAAACTTTAATTTTCAAAGAGTAAAGTGCCCTTTAGAGAGTTGTTCTAGTGAAAATAATAGCTGTTCCAGATTGCTTTAGGTATAATAAGTATATATTTGTAATATGGAATTGATAATAGAAAAACTATGGTCACAGCAATCAACTAGACATTTCGGCAGCCAAAGCTATTTTTAGTTATAACTTCGTAATTTTGATTTTCTAGAACAATAACTAGAACAACTAGAACAACCCAGGAACAACAAAGAAAATTTTATTTTTCCAAAAATGGGGGCTAGTCAAAAAACCTGTTTTTCGGTTTTCTCGTGGAGTTTTTATTTTTTCGATTTGCCGCTTTGGAACAATGTAGAACAACTCTAGAACAATCTAGAACAACAATAAAAAATTTAAAAATAAAAAATGGGGGGCTAACTTCCCGCACTCGAATCGTAAGCTGAGTAGTTTCCTAACAGGCCAACACCTATTCCACAAAGATTCACCGCTCTGGAAATTCGTGCGCGAGAAACTGGTATACTACAAGCATGGCAAGGCAGGGGTGGTGGACCTGGCCGACAGGAACGAATTTTGGATGCCGAAGAAGAAATTTTAAATCTTGTCCAAGAAGACCCGTCTAGTAGTACTCGACAAAAATCTCGCCAATTAAATGGTTCAAATCGGATTGTCAAACAATTGTATCCTTTCCATGTACAAAAAGTACAGGCTTTACAACCTGAAGATCATCCGTACGTTTACAGTTTTGCCAATGGTTTTTACAAAAACACGCTGAAATTCCAAACTTTTCTTCATATGTATTGGCGACTGATGAAGCAACATTTACACGTAGCGGCATAAATAACTGTCATAATACTCATATCTGGGCTGTCGAAAACCCACGTGCTGTGCTGGTCAATGGACAACTTATTGGCCACTTTGTGTTGCCCAATCGATTGACTGAAAATGATTATCTTTTTTTTTGAAAATAACTTAACAGAACTATTAGAAGAAGTTCCTTTGAATGTGCGTCGGTCGAATGTGGTTTCTTCAAGATGGCACACTGTTGCATTTTAATGGTTTAGTTCGCCAACATTTACATAATGTGTTTGAAAATAAGTGGATTGGTCGAGATGGTCCTGTTTCATGGCCTCCTCGGTCATCTCACCTTAATCCCCTTGATTTCTATTTATGGGGCGTTATGAAGACCATGGTATACACCATGTGGATGTGGTACTTTCTACATTTATTTGAAATTATCGCGAAAATCATCATTTATCTATAAATATCTGTCAGCTTCTTTCTGTATCATTGTTATTTTCTTAGTGCCATTAAATTTCAATTCTTCTTAATACATTAGTTAATCTTTCTGAACTTCTTGTGTTATTTATACTAAAAACGATTTTATATCTTGTGGAATGAAGAAACGGTTGATCTGTGTTAATCTAATTTCCTAACTAAATTTCTAATTTTAGGATAGATTTAGATAGGATATGTACAGCAAAATTGTCGTTTTAACGTCCACTATGAATAATTTGAATAGAAAACGTTTTTCAACATGGATTTTAGTTTTTGTGTTATGATCGAATAAAACTAATATACAGTGTTGCCCTGTATAGAGTATATTTATTTGTAACTCTATATTAATTAATCGTATAATAAAATATTAAAACTTAAAATGGAGTATTTGATAGACTGTTTTATGTGTGTCTATCAGTTTATTTCTTATTTATGACTATAACAAAATCGCCATGGGAAAATACATTATGTTGATATAACAACCCATGGTGATATAACATGATGTTTCTATATAAAAATAATAAGAGTGCGTGATGCGCTACAATTATTCCCCCCTTCAATAAAATATTAAAACTTAAAATGGAGTATTTGATAGACTGCAGACAGATACCCATTACCTCATTTGCAAGATTTTAATTTGAACCTTCATGGTTTGAACCTTAACAATTTTTTCAAAAATCGATCTTGTACGAGCGTATCACCAGATACCAGTAGCAGAAGAAGATATCTACAAAACCGCTATCACTACCCCTTTCGGTCTCTATGAGTTCTCTAGAATGCCATTTGGGTTAAAAAACGCAGCCCAAACGTTTCAACGATTTATAAATGAAGTAACTTCCGGTTTAAGTTTCATTTTTGTCTACCTGGATGATATCCTTATTGCTAGTAAAGACAAAAATGAACATTTAATTCACCTTCGACAACTTTTTGAAAGATTAGACAGTTTTGGAATCAACATTAAACCGTCTAAATGTGTTTTTGGAGTAAGTTCAATAGATTTTTTAAGCCATCATATATCTTCCAAAGGGTCTCGTCCAACTCAATCAAAAATTGAAGCAATAAATAATTTTCCTCAACCTCAAAATCTGAAAGAACTCCAAAGATTTCTTGGAATGATCAATTTCTATCACAGATTTGTACCCAATTTTTCTGAAATTCTTGGACCCTTGCATTCTCTTTCGACCACACTTTGCAAAAATAATCAGAAGCAAATTACTGTGTGGACAGACGAGCACACCAACTCTTTTTCACGTGCTAAAGATCTATTATCCCAGTGCGTATATATAGCGCATCCAAATCCTTCAGCCAATTTGACATTAACAACAGATGCCTCTAATACAGGTATGGGTGCAGTTCTGTCTCAGGCTATTAATAATACGACCCAACCCGTTGCTTTCTTTTCAAAAAAGTTATCACCTAGTCAAATAAATTACTCAATATAATGTCTGACTTATGAGGAATAGAACAATTGTCACTCACCCAAAAATCAGTTATTATGATAATTAGTTGTAATAGTAGGTTTCTTCTTCTCTTATTTTTCTTAGGTAGATTTTTCTTTTATGAAACGCAGAATTCTTCTTGTCGTAGATTTCTTTATTCCGTATTTCTGGTAAATTTCTTCTTGTCGTTTTTATTTCATGTGTATATTTCGTCTTCTTCTAATTCTTCTTCGATTGGTGTTTATTATAGATTTTCTATATGGTTATTATTATATATTTTCTTTTTTGAAAATAGTCGGGGTCACCAATAATTATAGAGTATATTTATTTGTAACTCTATATTAATTAATCGTATAATAAAATATTAAAACTTAAAATGGAGTATTTGATAGACTGTTTTATGTGTGTCTATCAGTTTATTTATTATTTTATGACTATAACAAAATCGCCATGGGAAAATACAATATGTTGATATAACAACCCATGGTGATATAACATGATGTTTCTATATAAAAATAATAAGAGTGCGTGATGAGCTACACCCTGATTCCGCGGCATGGGATTTGTTAGTCAATTTTAGGTAATTTTGGTTTGTTGAATACGAAAATAATAAAATTTTTGTTGAATTGACTAGAGTCAATTACTATTTTTTGAGATAATGGCAATCCAGGAAATTTGGAAATAATAATGGAAAAGAGGAGAATATTTTTGTGCATTTTATGATTATCAAATGATTTGAAACAAAAAAGTGCTATAAATGATACAAATAATAATAAAATTAATCATAAAAAACATGTCTGTCATCATATGGCGATCCAACGTCCATGATATCTTTCCTCGATAATCTTGATATAACCAATCTTGATAATCACCAAGGTTGTCAGGAAATGACTGTGCAAATAATGCAATTTGATACTCGTACACAATATTAGGTCCTAGTTTTTGGAAATTTTGCAGCGTTTTGTTCCCCAAAAAATTTCTGACAACTGATACAAAGCTTATCCATGCTTCGTGATATCATCGTTGTTTATAAGAATATGGATTTGTGGCCATCAAAAATTCTATACTGGGACCAGGAAATGATTGACAAATATATTTGAAGCAATTGTTATCTAAAGCTTTAACAAACTGTTTTATAGGTTCAAGTTTTATATATATTGGTGGAAGAATAATTTTTTCAACAGACAAAGAAACTTGAATATTTAGTGTATCCGCTTTTCTGACCCAATAACAACTTTACCATTTTTAAATCTACACACACTGACTGATCGATGTTGATGAAATAAAATTTTCTCTAAAACAAGTTTAATTTTTTGATATTCTTCCCTAAAAGTAGTTTAATGAGCTATTGGGATAGAAGCTAATTTATTTCCGTTATGCAGCAATACACAATTCACAGTTTTTTTGAGCTGCCTATGAAAAGAAATTAAATTAAAACATTAAATTTAAAACCCCCGAAATATCATTACGATATACGATATCATTCGTCTCATTAAAATACGATGTTCGATTCGATAAGATGTTATTGATACGCCAGGCTGAAGGCAATGTTTTTCCTTTAGTTACACTCAAAAATTATGAACAAGGTGCTATTCGTTAAAATGTTGGACAACGATAATATTTGTTACGTTATACTTCGAAAAAGACACGTTAATAAGGTTAGTAAAAAACGTGTATTTTTTATAGAACGGTTTATCATGAGAACCAGAGTCAGTTCAAACGAAATAATTTATAGTCTGAGTCCTCATAATCATATGTATCTAAATTGACTCCATAAACTTATGCCGCAGAAAAATTGTTTTTGTTTCCTTGTGATATCATCAAGTTTAATGTTGTTTTAATTTTTGTTTGGTGTTTGTTATATATTATACTCTTTGCTATGTATTAAGTTTGTTATAAACAAATTATTTTCAAAACATTTTACTCCATCGCTTAGAATTTTTAAACTATGATCAATAACAAGTAAAATCAACATCATTAATATTTTGGGATTTCCAATTTTAACTAGAATATAGTTACAACTGTACTTTTACTTCCTACTAACTTCCGTCTTTCGTTTTATTGAATCATATTGGACAATGTTGCAATAGGTACATCCTGTGATGTTCCAATAGACGATATCTGGTGCAATTAGTTACTTCGAAATCTCTTGCTATATGCAAATAAACCAAATGTGCAAAAATACTCATTGTGATACTAATTGCTACCACTAATGACAGCTTTTGGGTTGCTATCAAAAACTACGATTAGCAGTTTGAGAGTTAGTAGCGTAAAATTGCTTTAACTGGAATTGAAGGAAATCATATAAAGAAAGTATCATTATAAGGAATTATGCAAAGATACAACGAACCCATGAATGAGAATGAGAAGAGCAAACAATTCGGCGCATTAAACGAATTAAATAACTGCCAATACTTCTAGCACGTACAACATAAAATAACATGGACAACAATTGACTACACAATCAGCCTATAATCAGCTCATATCCAAGAAACATAACACGAGAACGTTCAAAAAATAGTACGTGGTAACCATGGTGCTGTATAAACTAAGATTTGCAATAAAAATAAATAAAAGCAAATTATGTAGAAAAAATCATCGTTTAGAGCGTAGCAGAGGAAGGTGTAACGCACAGAGGAAAATCTGTACTAGGAGACACTGCGACATCACGTTTCCACTCATAACATAGAAAAAGACGATTCAGTGGATAGAAAAATCTAATATACCAACGCCTGCATATGAAGCATTAGGAAAGCACAAAGTAAACAGCAATGGAATAGCATGAACACTCCAAGTATAAATGGAAAGACGCAGACGTCCACACTGACGCAAGACCAAAAATATATAATGGTACCACAGAACAACCATCAAAATATTATAATCATGGAGGAGATATACGCATACGAAGCGAACTACTTAAATACGGTGGAGAAAACTGCACCAGACAAATAGATAATGTACTCCTTAACAAAGTAATATTAATATGTACGATACCACGAGTGGAAAACAAGACACGCATCACAATTGTGATATTCAAAAAGGGAGATAACAAGAAGCCAGAAAACTATGCATTTATGCACGTTATTGAACACCACTCTGAAACTATTAACTAATATCAGACACCAAAAGCTCCAAGCAATGATGGAAATTTCGGATTTCCAGGGTCAGGCGGGCGAGTCACTGAGGTCGCTCCTCTTTAACCAATTATGGAAAAGATAATAATAGAAAAGTTAAAATGTCTGAACGTATACAAAATGCTATGCAACATAACTTGCTATGCAGACTACTTATAGCAGACAATAAAGATGACTTTCAAGGTTCCCCCATAAATTTTGTGAAACATGGAAAACATAGAATATGTGGATTTCTACAGAAAAAAACTATAATATTATTAGGGATCCTTGAAGTTGCAAGTTCAAGCTGGAAAAATAGAAAAGATGACCTTCAACTATCTGGGAAGCAAAATTTCAAGGGATCACAACCTATACAATCAGGAGTAAAATTAAGCTACAGATCAATCCTACGACTTTATTTACAAGTGTATTATCAGGTACACCAAGGAAAGGAAGCACCAATGGAGTCAACATATGCAAGTTCGAATAGCCAAAATATGCAAATGGAATCCAAAGGGCAGCAGGAAGATCAGTAAAGAGATGGGAGTAATCACGTCAATCATCCTTTAGAATAACAGGGGAAATCCTAAATTAAGCACGAAGAAGAAGAATAAATAATAGATACTCTGATAAAAATAGTTTTCTTTTTTCTTCTAATTCTATATTGAACCCCACAGAGAGTATAGCGAATGATAAATATAAAACCAATTATTCGAGTGTTTTCAACTATGATATGCAGCATTGATTATTTTGGTTAGGAAGGAGATCCTCTTTGATGTAAAATTTTAATGTTTCTTACATATATATTTCTTCCAGTCAAAAATCTGCCAGGTTGGATTGTTGGGGGAGGGTCACTTTAAATGATCAAGTATGTGTGGATGCAGGGAATGGACTAACGGTGATGTTTATACTTAGGGACAACTTCAATAGTGCAAACAAAGTAACAGAACATTTTGTTCGAGAGGCTCTTGTATGTATGGATTGGGGAGTGCATGCAAAACCGCACGCCACACTTAGGCCCCATTGGGCCCCTTGTGCATCCTCCCATTACACACTCTGGTCACATCAACCAGCCTAAGGATTTACCAAAGGCTAGGACAGCTCCTAGAGGTGCATTCCTGATGTCATCTGTGGTTGGCCATTCCTCCCCGAAGGTCCTCATTCTGAGGTCGGTCAGAGAGGGGCAATCACACAAGATGTGTTTAACCGTCTCGTCATCCTGTTCACAGGCTCGACAGAGAGGAGAGTCAGCAAGCTTCATGTTTTGAAGGTGCTTATTTACTTTACAGTGTCCCGTGAGGAGACCTGTGGCAGTGCGAAGGGCACTTTTACCGAGCCCTACGAAAAACTGGGCTGTTGCGGCTGAAGGATATTTTAACAATTCCTTAGCGAGATGACAGCCCGGGGTACGGTCCCACCCGTTTAAAAATTTTTTGTGGGTAATGTGCTTTATTAACTCGATATGAGTGGCTAAGGAGGGGGTAATTATCGGCTCGGGTGCACAGGGCGCTCTACCGGCAGCACGTTTGGGTAGCCTGTCCGCGTGGTTGTTACCCTTGGAGCCGGAATGCCCTATAATCCACTGGATTCTGACAGAATTGTATTTCGCGGCCTCCTCCAGTGCTTTGTTGAGAGGCTCTTGTTGATGTTTTCATTAAAAACCGAAAGCTTAAAAATGTTTAAGGTCCCTAGGTATTTCTAGATATTCTCTACTTTTAAGTATTCACAATGGATTGGGTGGTCCCACATACAGTTGTGTTATCTACTCCGTTATTATTCCATGTAACTGTTCACCAATTCCTTATCCATTGCAAAGAAATCAGTAACTATTGTTGAAGATTAAGCGGTTTATTTTTTTTCGTAGAGGGTCTTAAATATTGCTCTATATGTTGCAAATTCAACTTAACCCATTTCTTTGCATTCTCTATTTAGCCAAATTGAGCCCTTAAATTAAAATTTGCCGAGTTCGGTTAGGATCCATTAGGATCCATTAGTTAGGAGGGTTCCATTAAAAAATTTTGCAAAACAACAACTTGAAGAAACTAAAAAATTAAAAAATAAAATCATGTAAATAACATCATTATACAAACTAAATTATGACAAATAAAATAAGGTATTATAGAATTAGTTATAGGACACACAGCCTAAATTGAATTGTTTCATTACGGGTTATGTTCTAGGTAAGATATGTATTCCAAAACATTTAACTTCTTTAATTGCTCAACAGCGTTTTAAGTGAGCTATAGAGGCATATATATTGTTCTATTAGGAGTTTTACAATTAGTCAGATGCTAGAGCTTCAACCTTTTGCAAATTTTTCTTAACCGATTTTTGGCATCAAAGGTTTGCTGT
>NW_019281633.1:0-14964 GCF_000648695.1 Onthophagus taurus | reverse complement strand
ACGTATAAATAATCGTCTAGAATGTGAAGTATCTCTGAAATAATCAGGTTTAACATCTCTGAAGATTACTTGACCATTTATTGTGCAAGCATTCAACATAAAATAGAAAATTACCATAGGCCAGCGTCGTGACCCTCTTTGAGTCGTGTACGTGGCACACCATTTATCTAATGTATCTATGCCTCCCTTTGATTTATTATAGAATTCGATTTCTTCAGGCTTGTTTTTATTTTCAGCTTCCAGTTTGCTTCTATCATCATGCATTGTACTAAAAATGATCACACACTTGCCTTTCTTGGGAACATACGACACCATTTTCCCCAGTTCTGAAAAATCTTCTAACGTAGAATAAACAGCTCGTTGTTTGTTTGCTTGGAACTCTTTGGGAATTTCGACCTTATTTTTTTTCAAAGTACCAACCAGTGTTAATTTTTTTTGCAACAAACTTTTTCCTAAGGGTATAGATGTATACCAGTTATCCGTTGTAATATTTCTTGCAGTATTGTGAATTGGAACGGTAAGATTCATGACTACATGATGCGCTAGGTTTTTTGCGCGTTTTTTATTTTCTTTGCCGGCATAAATTTTTCCAGAATAAAAGTAGAATGTTCAGGCACAATTCATTCCAAAAATTTTTATACCGTACTTGGCAGGTTTATTCGGCAAATATTGCACAAAACAGCAACGTCCGCGAAAAGGACATAATATTTCGTCTATGGTAACGTATTCACTCATAATGTAGTGTTTCTGACAATTAACAATAAATGTTTCTCATAGATCGACTATTGCTGCCAACTTATTACCTTGCTTACGTATGTTTCTGGTTGTAATATCATCAAATCGAAGGTTGCCCAACAAAAATTTGAAACGCCTTTCACTCATGGCTGCATGACAAATGGCTGGTCCGTATGATGTATTCCATAGATCATAGAGTTGCAGATGAGACGATCTCATAACTCCGCAAATAAAGAGTAAACCGAACACTGCATATATTTCTTCTCGGTTTGTTCTTCTTTCATAGCTACTTAGCACTTTCAATTTTTATATTAGTATACTTGACTATCTTATCTACCATGTCACCATCAAAAAACAATGAAAATGTATCTTGAGGCTTCACTACCGATTTAGCAGCTCTCTTTGGACCAGGCAGCTGTAAAACTATATTCTTTGCCCTTGTGCGTGATGTTGGCTTTGGAAAACTATTCCATTTAGTTTTACCGTCTTTCCCCATAAATAAATGATTATTTTCTACTTCGTTTTCCAGGTTGTCGTCACCGTCACTTAGTTCATTTTCAGAGTTAGAATCATGTTCACTAAAAGTTGAGTTTTCCTCGTCATTTTCATCTTCTGTGACTCATTTTGACTTTTGAAACAACTTCCGTATTGATACGACAAAGTTAGGAACTACCGTTCAGGTTCGCGTTTTACAACACACTGATGAACCTCTGTGGCTCTGTGATGAAGCTATACAGTTGAATGTAGCAAAGTAGGAAGGCCGGGGATTCACACAAGTAGTAATGTATAGATAGGTACTTCCCCTTTGTGTAAATAAAAGCTAAAGACGGCTCCAAATTCAAAGTATTTAAAGAAATTTCCTAAGAAAAAAAGGTACAAGAAGTGCACTGTGGGGTCAATATGGGGTCATATTGATCAATATTATCAATTTTTTTTGTCCTTTAGAAACGCATAAATTTCAAATTCATTACAGATACATATAGAGCATTATAGTCTAGAAGATTATAAAAATTCATTAAATAAAAGATTTAATAGTTTAGAAAATACACATAAAATAATAAGTCGTGGGGTCATATTGACCCACAGTGCACTCGAAAGGTTAAAAAAAAATCTAACATGAATATAAATACATACAGGGTGTTCATTTCAAAACTTTCCACCTCAATTTCTGTAAATGCGGAAGTTTAAAAAGAAAATCGCTGAAATAGGTAAAGAATAAAACCAAGGCGGACAACTTTTTATGCAAAAATTGACTCACTCACTTCAACCCCCCGCCGCCAGAAACCAACCCCTTAAAAATCTTAAATGGAAAGGGGTNCTGCCAACTTATTACCTTGCTTACGTATGTTTCTGGTTGTAATATCATCAAATCGAAGGTTGCCCAACAAAAATTTGAAACGCCTTTCACTCATGGCTGCATGACAAATGGCTGGTCCGTATGATGTATTCCATAGATCATGGAGTTGCAGATGAGACGAACTGCATATATTTCTTCTCGGTTTGTTCTTCTTTCATAGCTACATAAATTTACACGATTTTCTAGAATACTTTCAATTTTTATATTAGTATACTTGACTATCTTATCAACCATGTCACCATGAAAATGTATCTTGAGCTTCACTACCGATTTAGCAGCTCTCTTTGGACCAGGCAGGTGTAAAACTATATTCTTTGCCCTTGTGCGTGATGTTGGCTTTGGAAAACTATTCCATTTAGGTTTACTTCGTTTTCCAGGTTGTCGTCACCGTCACTTACATCATTTTCAGAGTTAGAATCATGTTCACTAAAAGTTGAGTTTTCCTCGTCACTTTCATCTTCGTCTTCACTAAATTCTTAACAATTAAAATCCGTCGGTGGAAAATTTTCATCTTCTAATAGTTTTAACCATTCATCGTCGGATAGCCTTCTGTGACTCATTTTGACTTTTGAAACAACTTCCGTATTGATACGACAAAGTTAGGAACTACTGTACAGGTTCGCGTTTTACAACAAACTGATGAACCTCTGTGGCTCTGTGATGAAGCTATACAGTTGAATGTAGCAAAGTAGGAAGGCCGGGGATTCACACAAGTAGTAATGTATAGATAGGTACTTCCCCTTTGTGTAAATAAAAGCTAAAGATGGCTCCAAATTCAAAGTATTTAAAGAAATTTCCTAAGTAAAAAAGGTACAAGAAGTGCACTGTGGGGTCAATATGACCCCAATCAATTTTTTTTGTCCTTTAGAAACGCATAAATTTCAAATTCATTACAGATACATATAGAGCATTATAGTCTAGAAGATTAGAAAAATTCATTAACTAAAATATTTAATAGTTTAGAAAATTGCCCCCACAGTGCACTCAAAACGTTATATGAAGTATATAGTAACGGACTAGTGGGAGCTGCTTTTCCTTTCGCTCCTCTTGATATTACTTACTTGCACAATTTATAATTAGCTTTTGTTTCATCACTTTCATTAATGTTGAAATATTGCCAAACTTTACTATTTTTAATAGACATTTTTAACATCAGACCAAAGATTAAAGAGTAAACAAGATGCAACGCTTTGCGTCTTCACCTTTGATATAGGGCCGCCATTTTTTTATGACCGATATGGACCTTTAAATTGGAATAGTTTGTTATTGTCAGGATATTTAAATTGGAATGTTTTCTATCTCTTTTCAAAACTAGAGTTTCTCACTCTAGCGGCATATCTTGTTTACTCTTTAATCTTTGATCAGGCTTTTAGACGTACATAACCCGTCGAATATACGTCGTATTAACTTAAACACTAAAAGAGCGAACGTGTTTCAACTTGCATATAAAATTTTTAAACAGCAGTCAGCCATAGCACAATTTGTAGCGAAGAATAACGAATGATCCGGCTTTGAAATTGGCCGGAATTCCGGTTCCGGTGATCCTGCCAAACGGCGATCCGTGCCATCACGCTACTATGTGCAAACACTTTTTGTTGACTCCTTTTTGTAGTTCTTCAATGAACATAATCTTTGTGTTTTATCATGTTGAACAAAAAAATTAAAAATATTAATGACTGGTACTTTTTAATACTACACAGTTCCGGTAATCAAAATTTGTCTCATTTGGGTAATGAAAACAATTAAGAAAACAGGTTATTTGGACAATTATCTTGAATGACATATAAAACACGACATATTTCAATTTACTCCTCTTCAGCTGAAGATTCATTTATCATGCCAATGGATAATATTGTTGTAAAACTCCTTGTGTTCTTCAGGAATATACACAAAGCTATGCCATAGCTTTAACAATGTCATCTGTTTTATTTTTGTTGATAGGGATTTTTCCTTCATTAGCTTTCTTAAGTAAAAAATTATTTATGGTCAATAGTTCTCCTGTTCTTATGTATTCACTGGACTTTATTGTTCCTTTGTTTAAAGCAGAGTATTTAAAATAGTGATATTTTGAAATATTAAACTTGACCTTTTGGTAGATGTTTAGTTTCTAAAGACAATGGTTTTCTTATAAAACGTTTGCTACCAAGAAGAATAGCTAAGAATCATGTTGGTTTCAACAGGAGTAATAGCTTACAGTAACAGTTTCTTTTCGACATTCGCAACCAATTCGACCACTTCCCGAGGTGTGAAGATTTGGTCATATTTCCGTATAGGTCGCTTGATAATACTGAATTTTCTATCACAATCTAGTGGTGTTCATTAATCGGAGACACTCTCGACAATATATTATTTTTATCAAAATGTGCGTCTATCGTTAGAGGACAAGAAACTATACTTAACTTAAAAACAAATTACTCAGGTTCATTTTGCAATTATGTAGTATACATTAAACAGATACCTTCCATAAACTGGTGACCCAGAAATAATATATTTATCATTGGAACTAAAAGCGACCGTCCATAAATTAACCGGACCCACTTCAATAGACGAAGTTTTCTCTCTACTCCACTATGAATATGAATAAATTCCAAATTCTCTTGCTTGAATCTAAGAAACTTGAGGCGGATAATCTCCCATCATTAGTAACGACTACAGAAACAACTCCTAATGAATCACCTTCCAATTGATGTTTTACCTCCAACTTATTATCCTTTAGTTCCCATACACTAAGGTCCAGTTTATTCACCTTTGGTTACATTTAACTACTGGATATTTTCAATGTTTACTGTAATTTCACTTGCCATGATTGGCTATTTGACCAGTAACTATGATAAATATTCGATAGATAAATTTAACCAAAGGTAAATAAACTGGGCCTAAATCATCCAAAACCTCCAGTAACTGGGGCGTTAACCGAAGAAACCGAAACTTTCGAGTATCGTCACCAACATCATTGTTTCTTGACGCCATAAGAGCGGTAGAAATAATGCTTGGGAACTTCCAGAGTTTGACTAGCAAATCTTACTACTTGTGAGCCACCAGCAGTAGTCATCATACTTCTAAAGAAGTCAGACGGTTTTTACGTCCCATCTCAGATCCTGACATTAGATCATGTAAGAGCCTTTCTTCACTTAGCGATAGTCCATCGATTAAAGTTTGTTGAAAATTAAGATTTGTAAAATTACATTTGATGGGTAAATTTGTAATTAACAAGATTATACTTTGATTTATCGTTAAAAATTCTAGGTACGGCGAATTGTGCTTACCGCTATAGATCTTATTGACATATTTACTGAGACTAAATGTATCGCAAATTTTGAATAGTTTGAAGCTTCTCAAGTCTCTGGTCATTTTGGCATAAACCCTAATATTTTATTACGTTATATTTCTGGTGAAACCCGAATTTCTTCGGGTTCAGTTCATAAAATTATAAAACTTCTTAAATTCTATCCCTATAAATTGAAGATACATGAGAACTAAGATGACTCAAGATGATTTTGATGGAAGAGATCAGTTGTTTCAATAAATGACCACTATGATTAATAATAATTTGATGAATGTACTTTTTGTTTACATGCATTTATCAATAAACATAACTGCAGCTATTGAAGTTATGAAAATCGTTATCTACAGAAGGACACACCCAGTATACTGGGAAAATTAATGTAACATCTTGAGGGTCCAAGTAATTGGTCCATTGTTTATCAATGGAACTCTAAATGGTGAAACATATTAAGGTGTGTTGGAAATTATCAATACGTTAATAATACATCAATACGTTAACTGAACCTCTCAAATATCAATTGGATAGAGAAATAAATATTACCCCACTATGTTCTTCCAGTATGGCAATGGTTAGAAAATGTATTTCTAAAATTTCTTTTCTGAGTAAATCATATAGAATGGCCAATATTATTTTGGTCTATAAGTTGTTATATCAATATGGTAACAATTTTGCCTTGGTCACAAACTATTTCGGATTCAACAGACGGCGTCACATATTTTTAAATTAATTTTTGCCTCCATCTTCTAAATATTGCACTTCTCTCAGCAATCAGTGTTTCATCAAGGTCCTTAATTGTTTCATAAGATTTTCGTTTCATATTAATCATATAATCTCTGTCTTTAACGCTTCCTTCTCTTCAAACTCCCTATTATTTTGTGATCTATTTTTGTGTTTATGTAGCTGTTTTACCTCCCTCTTTTTGTTTTTGTATTTTTCTATGAAATTTCCCTGTTCTTTTCTTTCTTTCGTCGCTCTCTTGCATTCTTCGTCGGATCATTCATATTGCTGTTCTGTTGGTTTTTGATCCAGCACCTCTTCCTTGATGGTACCTGGCGGGCGTTGTTGCTCTGACGCAAATGTAGTTGTTTCGCTCACAATATGATTCATCAAAAAACCATTGGTCATATGATGCATTATGTTCGTCTAGTAACATGAAAGTGCAACTAGAACCTCCAATAAATTGAAATCTCGATGGTACCGGAATTAAATGGGTGACCATATTATTGTCACCAATTTCGCTGTAGTTTTTCTAAAGTAAATTACTTACGAAGCTCGTTTGATATAAATAATATACAAAATATCATAAATATCAAAAGCTGTTGTGGCTGCTGGTCAGTCGGGCCTATATGTGTGAATGCGCACTGTTCAAAGAATGTACCGATAACCTGAGAAAACCTGCCAGAGGAAATGAAGTTACCCTATAATGGATTCCAGGTTACAAAGTAATTCGAGTCATCCAAGTAATGAAGATGCGGACAAGCTGGTGAGGAAGAGAGGCACTAAGAAGCAGCGAGGACGCCCTTTATTAGACCCCAACCTGGCTGTGCACTACAAAAAAGTCATTTGGTGGGTGATTAATATATGGGAGGACTCAAAGGTAGTCTTGCTCTGGAAAGAACTTCCATGACAGAGACAGTATAATAACTCTGTCGTAAAAGAAAACCGAAGAGGTTTTATGCCTCAGCAAAGGGGACTTAAGGTCCCTCTCAGGTTTCCCGACTGGCCATACGCCCCTAAACTACCAGCTCTTCAACATTGGACAAGCTGAGGATCAAGCTTGTTGACTTTGCAAACAACGGGTCAGAGATCGCTGAACATTACTGCGGCGTCAGAGGTTGCTTAAGACACAAAATTTTCGGAAAGGTTTTCCTGACACCTACTGACAAAAGGAACAAGATCTTGGACCAATACTAAGTAGGGTGTCCAATTCCTGGGACCAAAAATGTTTTCGGGATTCGGGACTAAATTCTAATTCCCGGTACTTGGACCAAAGGTCTCGAATTCCCGAAAATAGTCCCGAAATCAAAATACGTTTGCAAAAAAATATTTAAAAACGTACTTTGGGTTTTTTACTTTAGTGTTAGTGTAGGAGTTCACCAATTGAATAAAACAAATTTATATAGAATGAGAGAAACATAAAAAAAAATCACAAAATAGGAAATTTAAAAAAAAAATTATTTTTTAAAATATGCTTTAATTGCGAAGACATTGCATTTTCAAATATCCTATTTAATTTTTCTGCTAATGACAGTTCATTACGTTGTTGATTGTTTTTAAGACAAGATAGCGGAATATCGTCTTCCTCTTGCATTGTTCGCGACGACGACGATGTAGGTGATAATCTTTGTATCAAGTTAGAAAAAAAAATGGGATATTTCCATAGTATCTGGATGATCAAAAAATAAATCATCCGATTTTTCTATATATTTAAGCGGATTACAGAGATAGCTCAGTGCACTTGATGTTACTGTTCTTCGTTCGCTTTATTATTCGCTGCTTTAATTCAGATTGCAAGGCTCTGCTAAATGAAGTATTAATTTTTGAAAGTTCTTGAAACATAAACCTAAAGCTGGCATCAGTCGTGTAAAAATTTGCATCATGTCTACATACCGCCAACACAGTAAGTTTAATAGTTTCAAGACACTTTACAACTCCCTGTAGAACTTCAAAATCATGGTCAGTCAGATTCATCGGCATGGATACATCAATCATAGCTTTCTGAATACAGTCCTTTAGAAAAACAAACCGTTCTAACATTTGAGCTAAGTTGTTCCATCGTGTTTTGCAATCTAAAATAAGTTTTTACTCCTTGTAATGTTTCTCTTTTACATAGTTCTGCAGAATACTGTTTTTTAAAGGAGAGCGACGAAATAATTTGACAATTTTCCGTACTTTGGTTACCAGTTTGTGAATGTTCCCGTAATTATTTAAATGAAAGCATATTTGGTCATCGTCTTCAATTAACTCAAAACCACCGTCTTCATTATTGTCACTATTATGGTCGTCCTCGCTACTACTCGTGTTGCCATCAGTTTCAGTGTTCGGTTTGATAATTTTTGTTCATTTTTAGAATAAATGACTGCAATCACTGCAAGTTGAATGCCATGAGCAAAGCATAATTGCTGCAGTGGTTGTATTAATTTTCCTACTTTCACCATTACACTGGCTCCATCTGTTGTTATCGAAACAATGTCATTTTTTAAGCTTAACTGAAATCGCTCGAGTTTTTTTTCAATAAGATCAATACATTTTTCTGCAGTCAAATATCCTTTGATAGGTACTAATCCTATATTCCATATTTTAAGACTTTGTCTTAATTGTCCATCCAAGTATCCGTAAATATTTATATATCGTTTGTTGGCTATGGACGTCCATTCATCGAATGTTAAGCTGAAACGACGACCTTTTTCTCGTAGACATGGTACTTCATCGGTGAAATTGTCAAATACCTTTTCGCAATGCATTAAAATTCTATTTTGAATTGTTGATGGAGAAGTTGGTAAATTCTGAAATCCCCTTGCATCTAAACCTTTTCTTAAATCTTTAGATGCAATAATGACTCTAAATGGAAGTCCATCTAATGCTGCCATTCGAGCGATAACTGCATCTAAAATATTATCTTCTTCATTGCAATTAATAAGGAAATAATCAGTCAGCTTTCTCTTTTTTTTGCATCATTTGAGAAAATTGGGAAGACGAAGTAGAAGATGAGCTAGACTGTAGTTCGGTTTCCTCTTTGTTGTTATCAACAATTGCGACTTCAACAGCAAAATTTTTTTCTAGCGCTGCCAAAACGGACGAGTTGATTGTGGAACCACCCCTTTCTTTTTATGCACTCCAGCGAAATGCTGGTGTAATCCTTTTGTTGAGTCGCCTTTACACAATAATTTTGATAGGACAAATCTCATATTTCGCCGTTTGTTTATCTGTTGATATAAGGTACAAGAGGGTAATAAGGGCCACCTAAGAATTTTTTTTAATTTTTTCCGAATGAAACTCTTAAATAAAAATAAAATATATTCGCTTATCAAACTATTTATAAAGTACAAAATGTAACTAAAATAACGTCGGTTGTATACATAGCAACCCTGTAAAAAAATATTATGTATTCAACATGTGTGGTCGTTATTCTCCGGCTCAGCTGAAAATAAAGCCCATCATTAACATTACTACAGTTTCTTTGGTTTAAACAAGTCTTTTGTAACTTTTTGAGCCCTATAGTTTAAGGCCTTTTTTCTCGGCCTAGTACACTTTTTTTCTGGTAATTCAAGCGTTTTCAGTATATTACTGAACGCATTTTTTTCATTTGATTTTGAAGGTCCAGCAGATCTTCGGCTCTCTTTCGAGTTATGTTGCCCATCAAACGTGTACGAAATACAGTCAACGGTATGTTCGCGTCATCGTCAGAACTGGACGACTCCTGGTTGCCGACAGCAGGACTAGTTAACAAAGAAGTCGATGAAATTTGATTTTCAACAGGTCTACATACCAAAGACTGTGCATACGCCACGTCTAGAATAGCTCGAGGGTTGAAAGGGTATATGCCAGTAACTCTAAACTGGTAATGTTGGCTACGGACATACACTTTTCCCATACCGGTGTAAAGATATGTGAAAATCTGTCTTTAGTCAGCTTACGATCTGGTGTTTGATCCCAATACGTCATCAACTCCTCGTCCCAGAAATGTTCAAAGGACCTACACACTGCTCGATCCAGCGGCTGCAATTCATGGGTGGTATTGCTAGGTAAACAAAACAGAAGAATCTCCAATTCTTCAGCCTTCTGTGCAACCATCATATCAAGATGCGACGTAACACCATCAAAAATCAGAAGAACTTTGCCTGTGGGTTTGTACTTTGCAAAATGTTCTAGCCATTTGCAAAACAGTTCGGTAGTCATACTACTTTTTGGGCTCATTAACACAGCTGACCCAGCAGGAAGACCATCTTGAAAAGTAGGTTTCTGACGTATGCCCTTAAAAAGAATCATAGGTGGTATTGCGTTACCCAAAGCGTTAACGCATGCCGCAACAGTTGAGTTTTCCGCGTGTTCTTGGGCTACAAGATGAACTCTTTTGGTTCTTTTTAGGGCCAACACGGATTGCTGATGATGCAATGTTAAGCGGCAGCTCTTTTCATCCATATTGAAAATTCGCTCAGGTGTATGTAGCATTTTATTCTTTTCAAGAGTGAATCGTAATTTTCTGAAATAATCGTTAACAATAAAACAATTTAATTTCTGAGCTCTTGCTGGATTCATATACTGTGCGCACCGCTTATTTAAACGTGGGTGACGTTTTAGGAAGGCGCTGAACCAATCCTTTCCAAGAATTTGGTTATTTTTCTTTTTTTTTTCAAGTTAATTTCGTTTGCCTTAATGAAACTGTATACATTTCTCCGAAGTGATTTAGGTGTCAAGGGCATACCAACTTCCGCCAGTCGGATTATTCTGTTTTCTAGATCTTCCTCCTGTTGCTTTGATAAAATTGGTTTGCTTCCCAATGATCTTTCCGTAGATCCACTCTGCATATGAGCTCTTAACGTACGCCGCGGAATTCCCGAACGCCTTTCAACTTCCCTCTGGGAAAGTCCTTGTTGAAGCAGTTGAAGGGCTTCTTCCATCATTTCTGAGGTCCAATTGGCTCGGATCCTCTACACGGTTTTCCCATCTAAGTATCAAAACACAGTTTCGGAATGTTAGCGTGTTGTAAAATAAGGCCTAACTGCCTAGAAATACGGCCCAGGGTTGCTTTCTGTTAATAAGGCCCGGGCGTTATCAACGCGGAAACCACACATAACCTAACATTAGCAATATTAGCAATCATAAGCATATTTAATGCCCTTTCATTGCCACCAAGTGTAAAATATGTAATTACTTACGTCACAGGCTCACAAGTCGACACTCTCGACAATGATTTACAAAACCAATAGCTTATAAATCTTCGCTGTCACTACCACATGAACGGTTACTCTAACAAACGCAACTATAATCGTGACAACGATTACATATATTTGTGCTTCGTTTTGACTCGAATGCTGGTCTTGTTTATGCTTGTTGGCGCGATTTTCGAACATGGGCCTTATTATCAGCCGGGCCTTATTACCCTCTTGTACCTTAAAAAAATGTCGCCATATTGACATTGGATCAGCGTTTTTTTTTGGGTGTACCGTATAAATTACGGATTCAGAACTCATTTTTTAAATTAAAACAGCTTATATGACAGCTTATACCTAAAAAAATTAATTTTTGCTTAATTTTGCTTTTTTTAATTTATCTCAAATTATTTGACGCGCACACAAAAACCTCCAGAGAACAGGCTAGCCACAACTCACAGTGTCATACGACTATACCTATTAATTGGAGCACCGCCGGTATATAACACCGATCTACAAATATTGCAAGTCATAACTCGTTTTAGCCGGTGATTCCCCTATCAATTTAGGTTTTTTACGAACTCTGAGAACCGTTTCGTTAGATTACTCGTTAGCTAGTCGGAGTCTCGAGGTCGATATTTTTAACAGGTGTAGCCTGTTAGTTGTAGTCGTTCCGATATTTTAATTTTTTTCTTAATTCCGGGACTTCTTAGTGGTCCCGGACCTACATTTTTTTCAAGAAATCCCGGGACGGAACCGGAACTAAATACCGGGATTGGACACCGTAATACTAAGGTTCATCAAGAATCTAGATTTGCCCTAAACCTTTGGAAAAAATACCACATCGCTGCCTAATGTCCATATTTCTTATCTGGTTTCTTCAACTCTTACCCAACATAATTCGCAACGTTTTCATTTTAGAATCTCTTAGTTTTGCTCTTATACAAGTTTTATCAATCTTTATTGTGCTGTCCATTTGCTGTATTGATCTCTCTTAAGCATCTTAACTAGAGATGTCTCATTATTGATTTGATGTTTTAAGTCTCTTGCTGGTCCATGACTGCTGGATACGCTCTACGCTGGTCCAAATCGTAATGTAAGGTTCAATTCGTTATTTATTTAAGCATGTACTAATACTAAATATTATTAAATTATTGTAATATTTAGAGCTATTCATGCAAAATCATCAATTGTGAAAGAAATGATAAATAAATTTGAACTCTATCAATTTTATACACATATTGCTCTTTCAAACAAAATTCTTTTAAATTTACAACACGTTTGTGTTTTTACTTTCAAAATTGTAACCATACTCTCTTTTATTTTAGATTGGTTGCTAAATTAGAAGAAAAATCTCCAGATCAAGTAGAAGTCTTCAAAACGAATATGAACAAGGTAATGAAGGACATCTTGGGAAGGTTTAAAGATCTTCAATTCTTCACCGGCGAATCAATGGATTGTGACGGAATGGTCGGGTTGTTAGAATATCGCGAAATTAATAACGAATCAGTACCCGTTTTAATGTTCTTTAAACATGGCTTGGAAGAAGAGAAATTTTAGTTCCCACCAAGAAAAAAAAAAAGAAAAAAAATTTTTTTGCTCTCATTTTTTTTTTGATAATCCAAATCCAATTTTAAACTATTCCTAAAGTAAAGTAAAAATCTGGTTCATATAAGAAAAAAGTCCGTAAATAATTTTTTTTAAGTTTTTTCTCCTTATTCTTTTTTTTACTCTAATTTAAAGGAAAAATAAAATAGATGCATTTATAATTTTATAAAGCCTAAAAAAAAAACAATAAACGCTGAAGAAAAAGGGAGATACCATTTAAGTGGATGTTTATATACGATGATTAAATCGAGATTATTGAAATAAATATTTGAAAATTAAAGAAAAAATCTTTATTCTATATTCCTTATTTTTTTCCTACAAAAGAAAATTATTGTCTTTATTAATCTGTACATATATTGCTATAAATATTAATAGATAATAGCAGAAATCGTTTATAACTATTTTTTTATCGTCATTAAATTTAATTAAAATATTTAAAACATAAAGTTAATATATTCGTTATATGCGATTTCTGATTTACATTTTTTTTATTCTAATTTATAATTCGTTGCGATTTAAAGATTCTTTTTCAGGCCAAAAGAAAACAATTTTCCAACAAAATTGTATGATAAGGTAAGCGACTAATAAACTACCCATTCCTTTTAATACGATAGTTGTACCTTCGAAAATGGAAAAGTCTTCGTCTTCAGTTCTGCATTGGTTACTCAGTGCAACCTAAAAACAATAATGATTATTAATATGTATTTATTTATATTTTTCGTTGCTATAATTTAACTAAATTATCTTTTTACAGAGTTTTACCAATAATTTTATATAAATTATTTTTATAAAAATTTCAATAAAGATAATTTTGTGTGAATTTTAACTACCAACAGCAAGGAATTAATTTTGACGATTGTATTATACAGTAAGTCCGTGAAGTAGGTAGCGGATATAGACGATAAAATCATTGTAAACTGTTTATGAAAAAACCCCTGAAACATGTCTAAAGATTTAAAATCGATCGGTGTTCTACATTGAGCTAAATAGTTTATGCAAACATGTTCGATTCTTAACAACTACAACGGAGAGAATCTTTAGCAGTTCTTTAAATACTATAAGTAAAAATAATAAGATATACAGTGAGGCTGCAAAGTAGCGGATATAGGCGATAAAATCATTGTAAACAGTTTATAGAAAAATCCAAAGAATAGAAACGGGTCTAAAGATTTAAATTTTTAGATTTGAAATTTTTTCCGCCATTTTTAAACGAGTCATCGATTTCTTTTAGCAACCCCAATTTTTATTACGAAGTATGATTTTTTATGAATCTAGGATAGACAACATTAATATTGGTTACATAAGAAAATTTTCGAGAAAAATTACTTTACAGTTTAACTACTTCATATTTGCTTGACATAATAGAAATAGCAATTGCTATGAGTCACTATGGTAACCAATTATTTTAAACAATTTACTATTAAACAACACTAAGGGCCGGTTGTACACAGTGGCGGCGTTAGCAAATGAAATTGTCTGAAATTGCAATAATTATAAACTAGACTTCAGCAAAAAACAGGAATTACATTGTTCAAAGTCCACATGAAGTCTGAAATTACTGTTCAGAGAAAACAAAAAATTGATTATGTCAAACATGATTTTTCATGGCAATACTTATGTGNAGTCGGGAATACTCTGGTCAGAAGATTAATTTGCAAGAAAAAGTCTGAAATTGCAATAGTTATAAACTAGACTTCAGCAAAAAAACAGGAATTACATTGTTTAAAGTCCACATGAAGTCTGAAATTACTGTTCAGAGAAAACAAAAAATTGATTATAAACCAAACATGATTTTTCATGGCAATACTTATGTGTTCAATAAAAGAATGCGAAGAATATGAACAAGAAACCAATGGACTTGTCTTGTTATTGCACAGGACAGCAAATCACCAATACGGGAACTTTGCCAATGCAGGATAAGCACAAAAGCAAAGTAACAGCTGTAGAAATGAGGTACCGGGTGATACAAGATCCGTATAGATAATAAGAAGCTCCCAAAAAGATGATGGTCTATCCCCCCAGAAAGAAGTAGCTGTCAGTATCAAGAACAAAACATACATAACATTGGCAGAAGACTAGATACTGCTTCTAAAAAACTAAATACT
>NW_019281632.1:0-12500 GCF_000648695.1 Onthophagus taurus | reverse complement strand
ACACACTTCTTTATAAAACTCATAGGATTACCTGTTTCTCGAAGTCTTCTGAAAGAATCGCTAAAAACTGAATAATATGGCAAATGTCGCAGTGGAAATCTTTCTTGATATTCTGATGCTGATTGTCGAGCATTTCTCAGTTTCGCCAATTTGGGGGAAGGTTCAGATAATATTCATGATAGTAAAAAATAGTATCGTAGTGTAGGATTTTTATTTAATTAGACACACATTAAGAAAAACACTTTCGTTTTTATCAGTTTATTACAACCTTCACCAAAACACATACTCTCTGCGGTCTTCTTCGTGTGTTCCCCTTTTTGGGTTGCCGTCTTGCGTGTTCTGCCATTGGCGTCCCTACATATCGGCCATCCTGGGTTATATCCGTCTCAGATGAAGAATCAGAGTATAGTCTACTTCTCATCCTCATACCGAATAATAATGCGAATGGCGTCATTCCAACACTGCGTTGGTAGGATGAATTGATAACTTCTTGAACCTTATCAACGTGCTTATACCATTTAGTTGGTGCGGAAAATGCCAATTTAGTCAACATTAAAATGACTATCCGGTTAAGTCATTCAACCTGACCATTCGCACGTGGAAGCCCACTTGTAACAGAATGATGAATCACGCCTTGTTCTGCACAATAATAATTATTGACTACTTATGTATTTCATTTGTGCCAACAATTCTATTGCTCAGCGTTATTGTAACCACGCGCCGATGGCCAAAGTGTAACTTAACACTTCCGATGGCCAAAGTGTAACTTAACACTTCCGATGGCCAAAGTGTAACTTAACACTTCCGATGGCGAGGTGCATTGGACTTTACTTGAACTCGATAATGTAATAAAACTGTTTAATTGGCAACTTATACAATAACAATAATTTATGTAACTTTGAATATTAAAATATGCCCATCACACCAAATAGTGAAAAAAAATGAGCGTGACCTCCCCGAATATCTACCAGCTAGACAAAAATGTTGTGCATGACGATAAACTCGAGTTTGTGACGGATTCATTATACGATTAAAAATACAGCTGATTGTAAATCAATCCTAATAATTCAATTTTTAATACTATCATACGTGTACTACTTTCTTACTGTTTCAGTCATATCTCGTCGTTCAGTTGAATCAGTGCGTTTCCGATCAAAATGGTAAATACACTCGGTTTCTATCTTTTGGAACAACATTTTCGAAAGTTTTGGTGTTGGCCCACATCACAAGGCTTTCGACGATTTGGACCGATTATTTTGTTGAGTATTAATGTGGTTTGGGCAATTTATCCACTTGTAACAGAAATTAAAAGTAAGATGAATATTTCTTGAATATCTTTTGTGGTGATTTCGCTTTTTGATGGTTTTAGATTATAAAACGAATTTTGAGAAACTTTTATTTCATTTGGAGTTTACAACGATGGACGCAATACTTTGTTTCGCTAATATTGAACTATTACGCAGCAAAAATCGTTTGTTAGAAATGATTGATGAATTAAGTGATTTTAATCGATTCGGTATTCCGGAAAGGTTTAAATTTCTCGAAAAGAATATGAAGTTCCTATTAAAAATTATTCATTCGGGAGTGTGGATTATTGTGTTTTATATTAGTTGCGGAATTATGTTGAAACATGACTGCGCAGTTTTTAAGGATACGAAAAATTGCCTAATGGTTGAATATTACATCCCATTTCAGTTGAAAGAATGGTTAATGACTTTGTTAATGTTATTTCAAGTGTATACTATGAAGTATACAATGAACATTTTTCTGCTCGTAATATTATTGTATTGGTATTGCTTGGAATTACTAGTTATTCGGATGGAACATCTCAATGAGTTGATTAATAACGCAAGCTTCACCAGAAATAAGAAGAAAAACTATAAAATCATACGAACTGTTGTCTTACAACATCAATACATATACAGGTAATTTTGAAAATTATTTTATTAATTTAACGATTTCAACCATAACGGTTTCAGAGTATTTCAAGTTGTCAAAAATTTCTATTCTGGCTTTCTTGTATCAACAAAAATATTTTCCTTGCTGCTTTTAACCATGTGTATTACTTCATTTATTCTGGTTTGGGTTTTGATTTACTACATAATATAGTTTAAATAATAAATGCTATACTTTTAGAGGAAGGACTTGGTAAATTTTTCTATAACTGCCTTTACTTTCTTGATTATATCTGCGTTATACAGATGCGGACAAAGATTTACTACCACGGTATGAATAATGTTTTCTTAATACTGCGTTCATTTTAACATTTGAAATTTAATAGGCTGACAGTGTTGCGGAAGCAGTTTATGACATGAATTGGTACGAAGCGGATGTATCAACGAGAAAAGATGTGTTGATCTTGCTTACCTTGTGTCAGAAGCCACTAATAATTAAAGTTCCTTTATTTGGAGAAGTATCCCATAGAGCATCAGTTATTGTAAGTTAATTGTAATGATTGGATAATTTAAAAAGTCTAAATTGAAAGGTTTTATTCAAGGAATACAAGAGAGTTTTTGTTTTTTTCAATTGGATAGTAAAACTTATGAAATGAAGAACTTTTAAAAATAGTATATTAATAATTGCTTTGATGAATTAAGTTTTTTCTATTAATTAAGAAGTTAAGAAGTACCGAAATCGTAAAAAATAAGGCCAAGCACAGTGAAGCTCACTTCTCACCGCTACGATTAATTTCTTAAGAGATTACAGCAACTTTTCCAGTTTCAGTGTTTTTAAGATCGTTTTCAAAAATTATAATAAATTGGAATATTAATAAATTATTATGAAATTATCAGCATTTGTTATACTGCCCTGTTAAGAATAAGAGTCGTATCTGCATGTTTTACAGACTTTGGGTTTTTCAGGTATAATAAACAAATTATGGTAGCCATAAGTGGAAACTTTAATCTATCTTCCTCTATCCAAATACTGTGTTATATTGGTCTTATTGGAAGCCAAAATATGTGGAATTACCTGTATTTATAGATACTACTCTGTCAATGAGACAGCAATGTAGATGCAATGTGACTAAAGCACGCAGTTTTCACATTTTAAAACAAATCTATGAACCAAACTCACAACATCAATCTTAAACTGAACAATCTCAAACCTACTCAAATACGCAGCAACGCAGCTATAAGTAATTTATTTTCATTGCATGCCAATCCAACCTTAAAGCAACTTGACCACAATGTAATTCAGTTCCAAAATGAGCCAATTCACACCTAAAACAGTAGCAATTCCAAAACAGTAGAATGTACCAATTCCAGTAAGCAATACTCCAGTGACTGGATCGACGGTCTACTTTTTCATTCCAGCTCGCCCATTTCAGTGCCACTGGAATAGTGTAGACCTCCAATCCAGTGCTGGTTTACGAATTCTTAACGAATCGATTAAGAATCCACTGGACTGGAGTGACTAGCTGGATTACTAGACTGGAATAATGTGAACGATATGATCCAGTCCAGCACTGGACTTGATTGACTCGCTGGAATACTAGACTGGAATAATGTGAATTAAGAAAGAAATTTTACCAAATTTTTAAGTGTCTGAATTTTGGCAAGTGCTCTCATTTGTTCTTCCATAAGTGCCAACCCTAGTTCATTTAAAGATTTCCATCGCCTAAGGGGTTTCCCTAGTGGTTTTGTATTATTGAATATAATTTCAGAATTTATTCCTGCAATATCTAGGATTCGAAAAAAAAAATGCAAGAAGCCATCTTCTGGTAACTCTTTGAGTAGTATAAAACGAACACTTCTGGTCAACAGTATCTACACTACTTTTTGTGTTATTGTAAGATAGGATTATTTCTGGTTTGTTTGTTTTTTTGTCACCTTCACCTGTGTCGTCCATTGTAGATATTGTTACACACTTCATTAGATGGGGTTTGATAAGGACGAAAATAATTTTATTTCTGACTATATGATCATTTCTGTCGGCCGGAGATTTCCATGTATACAGTGGTTGGGGGTGCTGTTTGAAGAAAGTGTTTGTGTTTTGAGTCTATACTATCAAGGACAGCGTTATTGATACGTTCATTGATTCTTGAACCATTTATATTAATATCAAGATCCAAGTTCAGCCATGTGGGGGTCACATGAACTTTGGAATACAATACGTTTGGTTTAGTTTCTCTTCAACAATTTTTACTCCTGAATGGCTAATTGTTGCATGTGTTTAAGAACAACTAACAGGTTTTTGCCTTCAACTAATTTATAAAGGGTTGAGGTCTTTAGGAAATAGTCATCATATTGTTGATGTTTTAATAACTCCTTAATTGTCTGACATTCTTGATTTTTAAATTCAATAGTCATTATCGGGTGGCGACTTAATGCATCAACGTGTAGTATTTTATATCCACGTTTATGTATCACTTCATAATCAAACTCCTCTAATATAACAATGCCCATCTTCCAACTCTTCCAAATCTCTCTTCTGCATGGTTTTCTGAAAAGCTGAGCAATCAGTAATAATTTAAAATTTTATACCCAACAAGTAAATTCTGAATTTTTTCAATGCTTCAATAACTGTACTTCACTTCGGCCGGTGTGGTTTTCTTACTCATGAAACAATCTGGATGGAGTCGTCTTTATCTCCGTTTCATAATGTTTATTGTAAATTCTCAGTACCAGTTCTTGTGATAACATCTTTAATGTTTCAAATGCTTTACCCCATGTAAACTCCATGCCTTTCTTGAGAAGGACGCTCAATGGTTTCGCCAGATCAGAATATTTCGGAATAAGTTTTCTAAAATAACCAGTGAGCCCAAGGAAACTTTGTAAGTGTTTGTAATCTCTGGGTTGAGGAATTGTCTCTATTTTTCCTAGATAAATCTTATCTTTTTCTATCACATGCCTCAAAAATTCGACTCCCTTCTTTAGAAATTGACATTTTGTCCAGTTCAATTCAAGGCCATAGCCTTTTGCGGTGTCAAATACTTCCTTTATGTAGGCATTTCCAAATCTACTGAATAACAAATCAGGAATCTTTAATTCTGGGCTTTCAATGTCTTGATGTACAGCTCTGTTCAGATTTAATGCGAATCGTCCGCTGTTAGCTCCGACATGACGCTGGTACTGGAAGAAGAGGGAGACATCTTTTGTTTCTATTCAATTCGATTTGTGAGACTAAAGGAAGTTACCCTCTTCCTTAACCCAGGTAAAATAGTCCCAGTTTGAAGTGGGCTGAAGAATGGTTCACCTTTTTTGAAATGTGTTAATTTTATTTATTTTTTTTAACGGGAAATTGCCGAACGTGTAGGCTTATCAGTAAGATTTGAAGAAAACGGGAAAGTTGGCCTTACAACATCTAGATCAGGCTGAAGACTTATTCTTAATAATGCTCAACAAAGGGGAATTGCTGAATACGTCACCGCCAATCCATTTACAACATCCACAATTATCAAGGAATTAATTCGATTGAATACATTCGAGTGCTGGAGGATGTTTTGATACCATCAGTAAGAACCTTGTATCCAGAAGGGATCATCACGATTGTCCAAGACAATTCACCCGTGCATTCTTCAAGAATTGTTCATGATTGGTTTGACGATCATAATGAGGTTAGGCGAATATCCTGGCCAGCGCGGTCACCTGATCTTAACCCAATCGAAAATCTATGGGCTTTGGTTGAGAAACAGTTCAATAAAAATGCCAACTTTCCGATTCGCAACGTGGATAATCTGCGCTGGAGCATTCAACAACGCAATACCACAATCTCTGGAAAGAGCTGCTCTTGACAGGGGAGTGGAAGCAACTATAGCGGGTTGGATCCGCAATATGCTTGATAGTAGAACAGTTTCTACTTCACTCCACGGTGATACGATACGCTTCAGGCCGGGAGGTGGCTGCCCGCAGGGAGGGGTGTTATCAGAGGCGGCGCTAGCCCCCTTGGCGCCCCTATGCAGATCTTAGAAAATGCGCCCTTCTAAAAATGTTTAAAAAATTTTCAGTACCGTTTGAATTTACATATTTCCAGTGTTACTTATATTAAATACTAAAATAAAAAGCAATAGCAGATACTACATTTATTATAACATTTTTTATACAGTATACANTTCTTTTAATCGACACACTTAAAAATGAGTCCGGATTTTCCCACACTTTGGTTTTGAATTCGTCTTTTAAGTTCATTAAAATAGTTTTAATTTTAGTTAAGTTTTCACCAATAATTAATCCATCATCTACATAAATTATTAGTATCACTTTATTATCTTCCGTTTTGAAAATACATCTTTCCGATTGAATTGTTTTTAAACCAATATTTCTAAGAAATCCTGTAAATCTTTCGTTCCATTTTGATGGAGCCTGTTTCAACCCATATAAGGCACGATTTAGTTTACATATTTTATTTTCTTTTTCATATCCTTGGGGAATTTGCATATAGACCTCCTCTGTTAATTTTCCATAAAGAAATGCAGTTTTTATGTCAAACTTTACCATTTTATAATTTCTTTGTGCTGCTACTGCAAAAATTAATCTTGTTGCACTATCACCAATGACTGGACTATAATTTTCTTCAAAAACTGTACCAAATTTTTGTTCGCAACCTCTAACAACCAATCGGGCTTTGTACACTCCATCATCTTTAATTTTAAATACCCATCGGTTTGATAATATCTTTTTTCTTTCATTACCTTCTTTATTTACTAAAGTCCAGACATCATTTTCCTCAAGTGATTTTTTTTCTTCTTCTATCGCTTTCTTCCAGTTAATGCTATCTTCTCCTTGAATCGCCTCTTCATATGATAAATAAACATAATCTTTTAATTTCTCTGGTGGTCTTCTGTTTCGTTGTTTTCTTTCTTCTTTTTCTTCTTCATTTTCCTTTTTTGTTTCTTCATTATTAGTGGTCTCTTCTGTATTTCTTGCTTTTTCTATTATATCTGTGTTTTCTTCTTCCTTTTCATCAATATCTTCTTCTGTTATGTCATTTATCTCTTCTCCATCTGTTTTATCTTCACCAAAATCTTGTAGTGTCCAGTTTTTCTTATTGTTTACAAATTTTACATCTCTAGATATCACAACCATTCTTTTCCCTTCATCGTACAATCTATACCCATTTGATGAGTATCCAATGAATAAGTATTTTTCGCTTCGTTCATCCAATTTTTTTTGATATCCCAATCTCTTTGCATAAGCATTCACTCCAAAAATCTGTATATTTCCCAAGTTAGGTTTTACATCTGTCCATAACTCATATGGTGTTTTATTCTCATTGACAGTTGGTGATCTGTTTAAGAGATATGCTGCGACTCTTACGGCTTCTCCCCATAACTCTTTGTTTACGTTTGTTTCGAAAATCATGGATCTTGCCTTTTCTAGAATTGTCCTATTTAATCTCTCCGCTTTACCGTTTAACTGTGGTGTGTGGGGAATTGTGTAATCCATGAATATACCTCTTTTCTTTGCCCACGTTTTTAAATCGTTGTTTACATATTCTTTTCCATTATCACATCTTATTTTACTTGTTTTTATATTCCATTTTGCTTCGGATTGATTTACATATTCTTTAATCGCTTCTGTGGCTTCAAATTTACCTTTCAATAAGTATACCGTCGTAAAATGAGTAAAATCATCTAAAAACGTAATAAAATACTTCATTCCGTCAAATGTTATTGGATCTATTGGTCCACAAATATCCGTATGGATTATTTCTAGTGGCCGAGTTGCTCTTTGCCGTACTTCATTAAATGGATTCCTCGTGTGTTTCGCTTTAACACACACTTCACAGAATGTGTTTTTTAGAATATCAAAATCCTGTGGCTTTAAATTCAAACCTTCACTATCCCTTGTAATCTTCTCATGTTGTCCACACCAAGGTGCCCTAACCTTCTGTGCCAATCCATTTTGTCGTTGTACGTTGTTGCCGAATGAACTTCTTCCTTCTTTCTTAATATTTCAATTTC
This sequence comes from Onthophagus taurus, assembly GCF_000648695.1. Lineage (NCBI taxonomy): Eukaryota > Metazoa > Arthropoda > Insecta > Coleoptera > Scarabaeidae > Onthophagus > Onthophagus taurus. The sequence goes on along the minus strand of NW_019281632.1, from coordinate 4,597 downwards.
ATATAATCCTTTTTCATTCTTCTTACCTTCTAAAATCATGTTTTTATTTTTGTATACCTCTACCTTTTCAGCTTCAAATATTACTGTTCCTCCATTTTGTGTAATTTTATTTACCGATAAAAGGTTTTTACTCAAATCCGGAACATATACAACATCTTTTAATGTACAACATCCTGTTGTAATATTTCCAGTTCCTTGTGCTGTCATTTTTTCGTTTTGTTTAGCGGTTCCAATTTCTGTATTTTTCTTTATTATTTCTTCAAACATACCTTCCACATTTGACATGTGTGCTGTTGCTCCTGAATCAACAATCCATTTACCTTTTTTTGAATTTTCTCCACTTTGAACTTCTGTTAAAAATGTTACGTCTTGTTTGTTCTTATTATTTTTATTCCTAAAATAGCAATCTTTCGACTGATGATTATTTTTCTTACATATGACACATTTAAATTCAGCCTTTTTACAGTCCCTTTTTAAATGCCCCTTTTTATTACATTTGAAACAAGTTTTATTCATTAAATAAGAATTTTTCTTTGTTGTATCATTAGCTTTAAACGCTACTTGTTCTTCAATTTTTTCTTCGGTTCCATTTCTATTTTCTTCACACAATAAACGAGCAGTTAAGTTTGTTAAATTTCGTTCGGTTTTAGGCGTCGATTCCCATGCACTAACAAAATGTTTGTATGTTACCGGCAATGTTGATAAAATTTTAGTTATTATCATTGTTTCGTTAACCTCTTGTTTTAATAATTTTAACTTATGTGCTAGATTTTCCAAATTAGAAATATGCTGTGTCATGTTACTTCCTTTTTTATATTGATAATTATAAAATTCTTGTAATAGTTCATATTTTTGATGTTCCGTATCTTGTTCAAAAATTATGCATAACTTATCATACATTTCCTTAGACGTTTTACAATTTAATAAATGTGCCACGATTGACCTGTCTACAGTTGTTATTATCAGCTTTTGAGCTGCTGCATCCTTTTTATCCCATGCGTTTTTTTTTTTCATCACTTTCGGGACGATTTTCTTCTCCGGTAACTACGTTGTACAGCTCCTTTGCTTTCAAAAATATTGTTACTTGAAATTTCCACATATCGAAGTTGTATGTGTCTTTTAACATTTCTATATTTACCAGTTCTTCAGCCATGTTTTATAAATTTCTTTAACCAGAACGTTTTACTTGTTATTTTACTTTCAATTTTTAATTTAGCCGGCCTGGGCCCATAACCTGTTGGTTTTTTATTAATGTTACTTTAATAAAGTATTTGTTGATAACTGAAGAACTATTTATTGTTTAACATAAAGCATACACACTTCTTTATAAAACTCATACAGCACTAAACTTGACTAAAATACTCATTAACTGCGTGTCATCTTAACTTGGTCTTAACGATTTTTTTTTTAACCTCAACATTCTAACGACTAACCGCCAAACTTGTGCCAACCTAAAAACTACTTCTAATAACATATTATAGATGGCGTACCCTAATACGAAACTCATTCGTTTAAAACATTTATTTATTTTAACATAAACATAACGTAAAATTAAAATATTTTAACTTTACGGTTGCCTTTACGTACCTACTTCAAGGTCGTCAACATGAGTTAATTTGCTAAAACTCATAGTTCATAATTAAACTTCAACTTTACATGACTGCATATACATTTATGTGTTATTGAATCTGCAAAAGGTTTTAAGGTTTAATATAAGTATTTTTCAGAATGGTTCCAGTTTAGAATATAATTAACATTTTTAAAAAACTAACTAACAATTTATGCAAAACTATATTACTAAGTAATGATCTTACCTTCTATATCCCCATTTTTCACCCCCTGTTCTTGCATGGAACCTAAATCAAATATTTTAATGAAATAATATTTACTAATAGCAAAATGTAATTTTTACCAAATTTGTTCTCACTATTTCCTTCATTTAAGTTATCTAAATTTATAGAAGATTCATACAAAATATTATCTGCACTTTCATTCATCATTATGTTGTCTAAAATCATAATTTCCTTATTGAGAGAGGTCAGAGAAGATTCTATTTCACTTGAGAATTTGTTCGGAATGAGATATTTTTTTTTAAATCGCTCGGTTATAATTATGTGATTACCAGATGCATTTATTTCATCTATTTTTCCTCCTTTACTTGAGGTTTGTTTTGGAGTAATAAGAGGCGGTGCCATTCGTTTAGTAGATAGAAGATGACGAGACTGGAAAAGAAACACCAATAGTTTCATTTTGTAGATATACATATATTATTATTCATTTCCGTTACATAAAACTTTTTTTGAAATCTATATGTTTGTACTTGCATTTAATAATATAATTACCTAATTGTTTAAAAAGTTTAATTTATTTTCATTTTGTTTATTTTAGAATTGTTAAAAAAATGTATTGTTTTCGTTTCATTCACATATTTTATTATTATTTTATTTTTAAATTCAAATATTATTTCATATTGTATTTCTTGTTCCTGTTTGTCTTGTATAAAAGTCGTGTTTTTCGAATAAATGTTCTCTTTTGTCGTTCAGATTTCGTGGAGTTTAATTCAAAACCTGTTTCCTCAAAAGTTATTTCGATTTTCAATTCCCGAAAAAAATACCCCTTTAATTCCGCGAAAGTTTTCGTTTAACATTTTTTGGTCCTTCGAGCCGGATGTTATAATCGCGGATTATTTCGATTTTCGCGGAATCACGTTAGTTTCTTCACGTGTGCGCCATTTTTGGGTGGTCTTCAAAAACGTGGGTGCTCCAAGGCTTCACTTGGTGCCTTTTCAACGCCGTCATCCGGGTGCTCCAACCCTCCACCAGGTACTTCAGGTCTCCACCAGGTTCGACATCGCCTTCAACGTGCTCCAAGCCTTCCCTTGGTGCCTTTTCAACGTCGTCGTCCAGGTGCTTCAGGTCTCCACCACGTGCCACACCGCCGTCAACGTGCTCCAAATCTTCTCCTGGTGCCCTTTCAACACCATCATCCAGGTGTTTCAAGTTTCCCTCAGGTCTCCATCAGGTGTCATCGTTTCAACGAAATTCGTTAAATCTGCAACAGGTGACAATTTACTTAAGTTTCCGAACATTTCTTATTCGTGTTCGACTTCGCGATGCCGAAAGAATCATCCGCGAGCGAACTAGACGTTATTTTCGAGCGTCAAAATGAACTCTACAGTTCAATTTCTCGCGCAGCTGATAATGCTCGTAAATTGGCCATACCCAAGCGAACTTCTGGCCAATTCGCCGCTCGTTTAGAGAGATTGACCGATAATTGGACCGAATTTAGTAAAAACCATCGGCTCTTAAATCAATATCGGTCAAGTTATTCAGAAACCGTATACTTCTCAGATGATTTATATAATTGTTGTGAAGAGAGTTACATAGACTCTAAAGCCGTTATCATAGATATGCTAAACGACATAAAAAAACCTTCAGATGCTACGGTATCTACTGCTCCGGATGTCGTCGAGTCGCGTTCCAAGCAGCTTCCGCGCATTAGTTTACCAACATTTAGCGGGCGGTACGCGGATTGGACGCAATTTCGCGATCTTTTTGTAACTATGGTAAAGGACAACGCCTCTTTAACAAAAGTAGAGAAATTCCAATATCTCAAGATGAGTTTAGAAAAAGAACCCTCCAAATTAGTTAAAAATCTTCTTATTACCAACGACAATTTCGACGTCGCGTGGACACTGTTGGTAGAAAGATACGAAAACTTAAGAATCTTAATTGACACCCAACTTACCATTCTGTTATCCATCAAAGCTCTTAAAACCGAGTCCTCTGTTGAGCTCAATATGTTAATCTCAGAGGTAAAAGAGTCTCTCGGAGCGTTGGAATCTTTGGGATGTCCAGTTGATCATTGGGATCATCTTTTAATACATATTCTCGTGAGAAAGCTGGACTGCGAATCGATCAAAGAATGGGAAAAGTCAATAACTGATCGTAAGGTTCCGTCAAAATTTTCAGAATTCTCTCAATTTCTTATCGGGCGCGTTTTAACCCTCGAAGCTATTGAGAAGCTATCCGATAAACGAAAAAATTTTAGTTTTTCTTCAGGATCAGGCAACAAATCGGGAACGATAAAATCTCACAATGCATCGGCTAAGAATTGGACATGTGTTTTGTGCGGAGACGAACATTATTTATCTCGATGTAAAGCCTTTCTCGCGAAATCACCAAAACAACGTTCCGAATTCGTCGCCGATCATAAGCGTTGTTACAATTGTCTCGGTCGTCATCTCCTCGATAGATGTCTTGTAACATCACGATGTCGCACGTGCGCGAAACGACATCATTCGCTATTACATGAGTTTCCCCCTGAAAAACTAAACAAAGTTATTTCAAATGAAAACAATAAAACTAATTCGAATTTGCCTGAACCTTCAACAAGTCATCATATTCACTCGTTCCATATTCATTCTTCTGTTTTGTTAGCAACAGCCTTAATTAAAGTTAAATCAGTACGTGGTGACCTTTTTCTGGTTGTTTCTGGTTTTCAACGTTGTTCGGTTGGATTCTCTTCGGTTCAGTGTCCGATTCGTGTTCTATCTCAAAATCAGAGCGGTACGGGTTCCAGTGTTCGGTCGATCGCG